>CM040189.1:46078202-46080702 GCA_022606455.1 Callitettix versicolor
ACAACAAATACCGTAACCAAACCGCTTTCAATAAAAAAAAACAAACAAAACAAATACCGTAACTGAACCGCTTTCAATAAAAAAAAAACAAAATAAATACCGTAACCGAACCGCTTTCAATAAAAAAAAAAACAAATACCGTAACCAAACCGCTTTCAATAAAAAAAACAAAACAAATACCGTAACCGAACTGCTTTTAATACAAAAAACAACAAATACCGTATCTGAACCGCTTTCAATACAAAAAACAACAAATACCGTAACCGAACCGCCTTCAATACAAAAAACAACAAATACTGTAACCGAACCGTTTTCAATAAAAACATCAAAACAAATACCGTAACCGAACCGCTTTCAATACAAAAAACAACAAATACCGTAACCGAATCGCTTTCAATACAAAAAACAACAAATACCGTAACCGAATCGCTTTCAATACAAAAAACAACAAATACCGTAACCGAACCGTTTTCAATAAAAACATCAAAACAAATACCGTAACCGAACCGCTTTCAATACAAAAAACAACAAATACCGTAACCGAATCGCTTTCAATACAAAAAACAACAAATACCATAACCGAATCGCTTTCAATACAAAAAACAACAAATACCGTAACCGAACTGCTTTCAATACAAAAAAAAGAAATAATAATAAATAAATAAATAAATAAAACACTGTTAGGCAATGTCTCGTCAAAACAAAATTATTAAACGGCACTCATGACACTAAAAACTGTGTTTATAGTATAAAATGTGAATGCCTTAGGCAACTCAAGGTGTGACAAAAGTACTGGGTAAACGTAACAATAAATGAACAAAAAAAGAACACGCGAAGACAAAAACAATACATTTAATTGGGTAGTGACAAAAATTATTATAATAAGTTTTAATAGAGTTAACAATACGTTATATGGAGACACTGTGAGATAAGTTATATAAACGGAGAATTGAAGCCTCATGCATTTTTATAAAGGCTATCAGCCAAGCCCATGGAGAAGTAAGGCCACTATTTAAGGCTAAATCACAATGGAAATTATCTTAAATTTGAAAAAAACAGAATTTAAAAAGACGGAAGTCTTAACGGTTAGAGAAAAGGACTCATTACTTGATCCCAGGTTAGGGGATTTAGAGAGGGAATCGGCAGGTGTCAGTAAACTTGATCAGGTTGGCCCCTCCACAAGGTGTTGGCACGTACAAAGCATCAGTCTGGTAATTACTGTTGTAAGACAACTCACATTTTCTGATATAGTTCTAATAAATCTAGATTCATTTAGGCTTATGATCTTGTTGCATGTTAAGGCCGAGTGGCCACCAAATGCGGAGCGGAGTTGCGCTGACTCGTTGATCACTAACCATGGTTACTAGCGGTTTATTACTCGTATATATGAGTTAGGTCTTATATATATATATATATATATATATATATATATATATATATATATATATATAACTAAAATCCCGCGCAGGGGTACAAACTAGCTGCCCCTATTGAGATGATTTAGATGTCTTTCGCTGTACCCGAGTCTAACACTTACGACTTTAAAACACTTTACACTCACACTTACATTTAGGAAGGCGATAATAGCCTTAATGTGCTTTTCGCCTTAAAATAAAAAAAAATCTAATTTAAAATTATTTTCAACTAAAAGTAAGTATTTTATCATTGAGCATTAATTCATTTACTGGCCTAGGTAAAGTAAATTTAACTTTCGAGATGAATTTAAAAAAACTCTTCAGGTTAAAAATATCACAAGGTGTTTAATCCGTTGATTAAGAAGGCTACATGTCACAGGAGAAAGAACTCAAAACAGCCTTTCTAAGAGGGTAAGTTAATAATTAAAATGAAAGTGAAAAAGAATCTTTGTATTTATTGTACCTACATAAATGATATTAACATTATTTTCAACATAAACCCCTCCTAATTCTATGCACTTAGTCCATCTTTTAACCAGCGTCTGTATTCCTTCCTGGAAGAAGGTTTTCGGCCTGGTGTTCAGAAAATTTTGCACTGCTTGTATGGCCTCTTATCAGATCAATAATTATTCCCTCGCAACTGTTCCTTTAATAGGCCGAAAAAAAGAAAATCGCTTGGAGCCAGGTTGGACTATATGGAGGGTGGTCCAGCAGCTGAAAATTGAGATTTTTAAAGCATAGAACTGTATTTGAGCCGTATGAGGTCGAGCGTTATCCTGAAGAAAAATCACGCCTTTTGAAATGTTACCGCGTAAAAGGATTTGATTTTTTGAATTAAATTAACGCAGTAGATAACAATATCTGTCACTATTTATTTTTTGACCTTTAGGTTTGAAGTCAACCAAAATTGGACCTTCCATATCGCAGAATATCGTCATCATAACCTTTCTTGCAGGCAGCTGAGTTTTGAATTTTTTACTTGGGGAGATGAAGGATGTTTCCACACCAACCTTTGTCGTTTTACTTTCTGGTTCAAAATGATGGACCCATGTCTCACCAACGGTTATTATTCGCTTAAGAAATGA
>CM040189.1:46085702-46150702 GCA_022606455.1 Callitettix versicolor
ACAACTTTGGGTGAGGCACTTAACATGCTAACGAACGATTTTTAATTTAAAAGTAATAAAATGTTTTCACAACCAAACAAGCAGATAATTGTTCCTAAAAGTCAAAATAATTTTGTACGCAGACCGACAAATATTGAACAACCAAAGTTTAACCAAACTCCTAGACAAACATACCAACAACCTAATCCTTTTTATAAACCGCCCTTTGCTAACTACGGTCAACAACAGCGAATTCCGTTTATGAACAATGGAAATCAAAAACCTAATGTATTACCCCAAAACAAAACATATACACCAACTCCTATGAATATTTCCACTAGACAAACACATGGGCAAAATTCTAAACTTTTTCAAATGACAGGGCAAAACACTGAAACGAGCGATAACAGCGTTGAACAGACAATTCCAAATGTTTGTAACAGACGAAAATTTGGAAGAACAACGTGTTGACTACAACCACACTGACGGAGACTGTGCACCTCACAATCCGAAGAGAATAATTTTTTAGAGATAACCAACTTAGGAACCGATTTTAGATAATGAATCTAAGGAGTGATAACAATCAGTTACCTTTTATATATGATCCGAATACTAACTTTAAAATATTAATCGACACAGGTAGTACACGATCTTTTATAAGAAAATCACTAGGCCTAGAATGTTTTAAAACAAGTATAATTAAGGAACCCCTTGAAGTAACCACTGCACATGGCGTTTCAAGAGAAAACTTTAGTTGTAAACTACCTTTGTTATTTAAAAAGACAATGAAATTTTACCTGTTTGACTTCCATAAACAATTTCATCTATTGCTAGGTTTGGATAACATTAAAGATTTGGGAATAAATTTGGATTTTATAAATAATAAGCTAACCTTGTGTGGTAAGAAGATTCCTATTCATTATTTTAACACGGAAGAAGACGTATCACAAAAAAGAACAGACTCTGTTAAACAACAAATTTCAAGTTACATAGTACAAGCTAGAACCAGTCAAATTATGACAATTTCAGTAAATAATATAAATAACGGTGAAGGAGTGTTAGCATATAAATAAATAAATGGGTTAAAAATTCCTCAATGTTTTAACAGTACGTAACGGTGAAGCTCTTTGTCCTATTACTAACAACACAACAAGAAATATTAAATTGACTATAAATGATAGATTTAAATTAGAACCCCTAAGTAATTACAATATTTATATACCAGAAACATTGGACAATAGAATTAATTTTAATATAATTGATTAAAATATTTTTAATCAGGTCAAAAACATATTTTTGATTTGTCAAAAATTAGAGTAGAACACATGAATTCGGAAGAAAAAATTGTTATTATTAAATTAGTACAAGAGTACGCACATATTTTTCATGTTGACGGAAATAACTTGACCTTCACTAATCAAATAAAACATATAATTCGAACCACAGACGGAGTTCTCGTATATTCTAAAAACTGCAGATATCCAGAAATTTATAAAAACGAAGTTAACAAATTGATGATATGCTGAATCAGGGAATTATTTAACCTTCTCAATCCCCGTGGAACTCTCCAGTTTGGATTGTACCAAAAACTCAAACTCAAAAACAATTGATTACAGATTTCCTTTTCCAAATATAACAGATATATTAGACAAATTAGGGCGATCTCAATATTTCTCGACATTGGACTTAGCTTCAGGATTTCACCAAATGGAAATGGACTCAGACAGTGTAGAAAAAACAGCATTTTCGACAGAAACCGGACATTACGAATTCTTAAGAATGCTTTTTGGTCTAAAAAACAGTCCTCCCACATTTCAGAGAATTATGAACAATGTTTTAAGGGGAATTCAAAATGAAACATGCCTAGTATATTTAGATGACGTTATAATTTATTCGACTAGTCTCCAAGAACACATACAACGACTTAGGGAAGTTTTTGACAGACTAAGGAAAGCAAATTTTAAAATTCAGTTAGACGAAACCGAATTTCTTAGAAAAGAAGTAGCGTATTTAGGTCACCTAGTAACAGCAAAAGGTGTCAAACCAAATCCAGATAGAGTGAAAGCAATTAAAAACTATCCAATTCCAAAAACCACTAAAGAAATTAAGGGATTTTTAGGTCTATTGGGATACTATAGGAAATGTATTACAAATTTTGCTGGAATTACTAAACCTTTTACAAACTGTTTGAAAAAGGGTGCAACAATTAAAATAGACGATCCAAATTATATAAATTGTTTTGAAACTTGCAAGAACATATATTATCTAATGAACATTTGTTGCAATATCCAGATTTTGAAAAGGAATTTAATTTAACTACGGATGCTAATAATTTTGCGATCGGAGCAGTGCTTAGCCAAAATAAAAACGGAGCTGATTTACCTATAGCCTATGCGAGTCGAACATTAAGTGATAGCGAGTCAATTATTCGGCAATAGAAAAGAAATTACTTGCTATAGTATGGGCAACTAAATATTTCCGGCCCTATATCTACGGAAGAAAATTTAAAATTTATTCGGACCATGAACCTTTACAATGGCTTTTTTCAGTCAAAGAACCAAATTCTAAACTTCTTCGGTGGAGACTTAAATTAGGGGCTTAAATTTATACACGATTACCAAATAGTGTATAAAAAGTTCAAATTAAATCAAAACGCTGACGCACTTTCTAGAATACAATTAAACGTTAGCGATACCAGTCCAGCGAATTCGGAATCAACGACCGATCAAGACATTTAGCAAACAGTAGCAGAATCAGTAAACTTATATTTTCCTGAATTAGAAAGTAGACAATGCTCAATCGATGTTAGCTAACGTAGACGAAACGGAAGATATCTTAGTCGACTTGGCATCAGTCGACTTGGCAGAAGATAACGACCAAACGTTACATTCAAATTATGAAGTTACCTTCATAATTTTACCTTCACAGTGATTGAAATGCCAATTTTGGATGAACCTGTTAATTTTGGAAAAAACCGTGTAATGATATCTCTTGTAAACTATAACCCCAAAAAATTAAAAATACAAAAATTATTTACAACAGTAAAACAAGATTCATTGTAGAGATATCTAAAAATAATTTCGATAATGATACCGTACATGTTGTAAAACAATATTTAATATCAAATATAAAATATAGTCTATACTTTGAAAACGATATTTATGAAAAATTTGCAACTTGCACAGCCAAACATTTTAAAAATTCGCAACCCAGTTAATTAAATGTATCGCAAAATTAGTAGACATAACAGATGAATATGAGGTCCAGGATATCATAAAAAAATATCACTTAGGGAAAACCAACCATAGTGGAATTCAGGAAACATACGAACAAATAAAAAGGAGACATTAGTGGCCAAATATAAAAAATCATATTCAAATTTTTGTAAACAGCTGTGACATCTGCTTAGAAACAAAGTATGAGAGGATACCCTTAAAGCTAGAAATGAATTTAACACCAACAGCTACGAGACCACTACAAATAATTTACGTGGACAGTATTACACTTGATAAGCAAACGTTTTTAAGTATTGTTGATAGCTTCTCTAGATATGCGCAGATGTATTGTATTGCAGGTGCACAGACTGTCGAAATAGTCAGCAAACTCTTAGATTTCTTTTCTCATCATGGTATACCAGAAGTTATAGTAGCAGACAACTGCGTGGAATTTAATAACAGGTTAGTAAAAGAAATGATGGATTTACATAACATAAAAATTCATTTCATAAACACACAACATCCACCATCAAATTGGATGGGAGAAAGATTACATTAATAGAACACTATTAGAACATATAAGATTACTAAACAACCCATCTGAATTTAAAAATGAAACAATCGAAAATAAAGTAAAATATGCAATAATCGCCTACAACAACAGTATACATTCTGTAACAAAATTAACTCTATTTGAAATTTTAAATGAACACATAAATTCCAATTCACTTTTAGATATTGACGTTGAGACAAGTTATGAATGATTACATTACCACCCACAAAGAACGGACACAAAAATTGTATGAACTTATTAGAGAAACACACCAAAATACAAAGGGAAATATTTTAACTAAAAGGAATGTCAACAGAGAATTAATACCCGAAATTCTATCTGATGTTTATGTCAAAACTTTACAGAAACAAAATAAAACTAAAAACAAATATAATAAAGAAGAAGTTACTTCAGTAAACGCAGAATTAAAAACTGCGAAAATTAAAGGGAGACACCCAACACCAAACAAAAAACCCAAAAATTAAAAGACCAAGGAAAACCAGTAAAATTCCAAAATCTAATATTCCTTTTACAAATACTGTTCCAGGTCCCTCCTCTTCCTCCAGGGAGTCACCACGGGAGCAGCCGAAATAAAGGAGATCACGCCAAATCCAGGCATGATTCCGATTGATCTAGGCTTAGCAAAACTTAAGTTATCATATCACACATTTGTACATTATTTTACTTTAGAAGAAATTTTAACTCAAATAATATTGAGTTTTACTATAAAGACGTGAATTTTAATGTGAATTGTGTTAATTGCTTAGCAAATATAAATGGAGTTATTGAATTTGTAACTGACAATAGTAGTAAGGTTAGAGATATTATTAACTATTTTAGATTTATTAATCATACAAGAGATGTAATTAAAGATAAGCTAGAGATAATTTATGTAGAAAATAAAGTTAATATTAGGAAAACTAGAGGGTTAGGGAAAACTAGAGGGGAAAATTGATGGGTTAGGATCATTACTGGATGCCTAATATATATTGGCCAAAAATATGATAAATTGGTAGAAGAGGTAAAAACTAATCAATTTAACATAGAAAATCAAATTTCATCTCAATATTCAGTTTGTACAGATATTATTGTATAATTTAATAAGACAGTAAATGTAATTGGAGAAAATTTTAAGGAACTAAGTGACAAATTACTAATTGTAAATAAAAACTTGAATGATCTTTGTAGAATTGGAAAAATTCCGAGATATTCTTAATCAATTACAAATTTTGTTTAATATGTTGTTAAGTTTAGTAAAAGATACAGAGAGTAGTCTAACCTTTTGCAAACTAGGTATACTTCACCCAAGGATAATTTCCACAAAAAAATTGTTCAATGAAATACAAAAAAATCATCTGTTCTATAATAATAAATTACCATTAGAGCCAAAAGTACAAAATATGTGTGCATTTAAAAGTGTAAAAGACGTAAGTTGTAAAATTAGCGCAAAAGAAATAGTATATTTGCTGAAATTGCCTATTGTAGATGAAACAGACTATAATATTTATAAGTTGTTATCTGTACCAACCAAATATGAATCAGGGTATATAACTGTAATTCCTAGAGTAAAATATATGTTAATGTCTAAATCTAAGTTAGATAAGGTTAAATTCTTAGGTTTGAACAGTAATTGTAAGAATAAAATTTATTCAAAATCTCTATGCTCATTGGAACAAATAACTAATCATAATCCTGATTGCGAAACATCTATAATACAATCCGGCAAGACGGACAGCTGCAAATATACTGCATTGGAGATTCCTGAAATGAACCAATATTTGGCAATTTTACCTCAAAAGGAAACTTTAAAATTTATGAGTCAAAAGGAAACTATAGCAACTACACTTCAACGTATTAAGAAGATACCAACCAAGGTATTAATCAGTCCTAACAATGATTCAATTTTTTATCAAAATAAACAATTTACATCTTCAAGTCAGTCAACTACCAGAATTCTCCATTAGTCTAAAGAAATTGGACATTGAAAAAAATTAATTTAGACGCTATATCAAAAATTCAACAACATTCAGTTATTACAACAAAAATCAGCATCACATTCGGAAGTTTTCTCCTGGGGTTTATTTACATTGCGTTCAAACAATTTTCGGGAAAAGACCAACGTCAACCCAGCACTCGACCACCCCCGGAAGTTGTGTTTAGGGATGGAGGAGTTATATAGTGTAATTTAGGTTAAGACAATAGACAATGTCATACGATAGATAATACTGTAGATGTTCATTTCGTAGAATAGCTATATCAGCTTTTTCTCACTGCATTAAAACAAAACTTTTATTAGTTAGTTGAGTCTGATCCAGTGTGTGAATAACACTGTGCAACAGGTTACCTCTAGGCATAAGAGTTATACCTACTTATTACAATTATTGTAATAAACGGTTTTGTAAAATTCGAGTTTAAGTTTTTTAAAAACCAATCGATTGGAACCAATGACATAACTTATTTGATATATATATATAGTCTATATATAAAGAAAAGGAATAACTAAAACGAAGTTTAAGCAAGTCTTCTCTTAAACGCAGATTAGTAATAGGGTCAACATAAAGACGTTATTTTTAAAATAACCTAGTAAGAAGAAGTAGCTATTATTTTGCTAGTAACCTATTACTGAAAACTATTACCAAAGTCATTCTATTACTAAAAACTCTATATGAAGTTTGAAGCAGCACATTGTGTTTGCAGAGATAATACCGGAACTTTATATAGTAATCAGTGTTATAATGATGAATCGTTAACTATTATTTCACACTTGACGGAAAGGAGCACCTTTAGTCACTAATTAATTTACTTACTGCAGCTAAGTGTCGGTTAATGAGTTATTAAAACGCCTGGTTTAAAAAAAGAACCTAGTTCACGCTTTAAAGTAAATCACCTATTAGTGGAATTTATTACCACTTGGCAGATGGAACAAAGTAACGTGTTACTGTACCAGAAAAATAATAGTTCAGCCCATCAGTGTTGCAAAGTAGAATTATGTGCCGAGTCACGGAACAGCTGGATTAAAATACAAGATGGCGCTGACCGCTCCCACTCTGACCTTGGCGTATTGATAGCCAAGCGATGTCTAAATAAAACTGTATGCAGTATGCAGTAGAAAAGAGGTGTTAGCAAAGGTGAGATAGTGGAGAAAGTTATAACAAGTTAAATATGAAAGAATCATCAAAAATCACATATACAGCCTATTATTAAGTGCAGGTATGTAAAGTGTGTCTGTGCCTGTTTATTATGCTGGGTCACAGATAACCTTCAATCATAGCTAGACTATTTCTTATCATTTAGATTAAAAATCTACATCTAAACTCAAGACCGAATTAGGTTATGTTGAATAAATATTTAAAACAAAGCACTGAAATAAGATTTTTTTAAATTATCTGAACAAACTTAACATGATTTTATGTTTAATTACTGACTTTGATGTTATAGTTTACGTTCAACATGACGTCAACCGATTGTTTACTAACGGGATTGGTTAACAAAGAAATGTTCAGTAAAGTAACATTTTAACTAAAACTTTATATTGAAATAGTATATATTCTTAATAATTGTGAGTGATGATATTTATTGATTATTTCTAACACAAAAAGAGTTATAATATTAGGCAGTCCTATTTCGACCCGATTCGATTCAAACTTGTTAAAAAAAATCGATTCTGATAATTTTCTCAGCAAAATCCTTTCTTGCGATCTTATAAACAAAATCGTAACTTCTTTTCTCACATTTTTGAAAGTGATTGCACCATCGTATTCAGTGTTAAAATATACCTAAATTAGCATTCTCCAACTTCAAAATCGATTGATGTCAAGAAAATTAATTTGACGGCGGTCAGAAGTCATTTTTATATTTTCAATACAATTGTAAAATTTAAATTCCTAAAACCTGTACATTTGAATGCTGATTATGATTGTGAAGTCAGTTACAAACTCGCTCCCATTACATAAGCGACACAAATACGTAACGCGATTATTAACTTTTGAAAGGGCTTTTGTAGTTTCACAGTTATAAATTTTTCGCGTTATAATAGTTGTAAAATATCAAGTTTTAGGGTAAATCTTTCTCTGTAAAAAGCAAAAATAAGTACTTCATTATTAAGTATATATTTTTTTTTTATTACAAAATGATTGTTTTTCCAACGCCAGTATTTAATATAAAGACAGTCTATGTAAACAAAATTTGAGAAACATGTGAACTGTGCGATTTTGAGAAACAATGCCAATTTTTCCATTTTTTCAAAAGCTCCAGAACTACTTCGAATGTACGTTTTCTTTGAGTCCTTATGGAGTACTTACGCAAAATTAGGTAAATGCCGATTTTACGAAAACCGATTTTTGACAGTATTAATTTTGGTTAAAAAAGCGCTGCAAAAACTTCACAATACCCTGCATGATGTATAGAATATATTTTGTGGTACAGTTATATTTTTTTTGTGGTACAGGTGTATCCATTTTTCTAACCTGCACCCTGATTTGCTAAAAGTAGTTTAAATATTATGTACTAGTTTTTTTCGTAATACATCTAATTATGTGTAATAGCATATTCATACGGGTTGTCTGTACAACGAAGTTGCCAACTAAATTGAAATTGAGAAATAACCTTGACAGGCAGCTGTTTCGCTGACGGGGAATTTCTGTTGTAGCCTGGAGGAGAAACAGAAGTCCGGGCGTTTATCAAGTCGGCCGCGGGCTGGCGAGACAATTTTTCGGTTTGGACTGGAGAAACTAATTCTTGTTTATAGCTGGCCGGATTCCTCATATTTCCTCCCGAGCAAGTTGCGGTGCCTTGTGTAGCTGTTACGGATTGAATTAATGAATAAGTGAATGTATAGGGTTACTATTACGAAACTTTGCAGCTTTGTGCTACCTTTCAATATTCCTGAAATACTCAGTTACAGCGAGCAACCCTAGTCTCTTCATAAAATATAGGATTAGGAAAAGCATCTAAGGTAGGTACCTTCCCCCCCATTTCTAACTGATGACTTACCAATTCATTATCACAGTATCTTCAGATGCTTGTTCTGCTAATCCCCCGCAGGGGGTCTATTGAGAAGATTTAGACGTCCCTCGCGGCACCCGAGTCTAACACACACTTACACTTACAACAGTACACTTACGACTTTAACACTTTACTCTCACACTTAGGGAGGCTATAATAGCCTCAATGTGCTTTTCGCCTTAAAATAACAAAATAACAACAACAAAAACGTTCTGCTAATTCCCTTTCAATTTTTTTTCTCTTGACGCTTATTAAGAAGGTTAGTTCTACTAGACTAGTTTTTTGTTGTGCGGTAAGTTTCCACTCATTCTATTTACATTCTTACTTATGGTAACATGAATTCTTACTTAGTGAAATTATGTTCACCCACACAGAGCCCTGCATACGGGTAAAGCTAAGGTATACTGTGAGGTCGCCAGGTCCCAGAGCTCTGTTTGATACACCATTATGCCAGTGTCAGTCACTTCATAAACACGCGTCGCTTTACACTTAAGAATTAGCCAAGCTATGAATGTTTGTGTGTGTGTGTGTGTGTGTGTGTGTGTGTGTGTGTGTGTGTGTCCTGAGAAGGTGAGTGAGAGCAGTATGAGCTAGAGGTACGATGGGATCGCTAAACCCATCAGTTGCCTCCGCCGACTATTCAACATATAGACTACATATATATATATATATATATATATATATATATATATATATATATATATATAAATTATGCACATAATTTCTCAGAACTTCATTCTTAAAACTAGAAAATGAATACGCCAATCAGAATGAAGCATTTGTGCACAGGAGATGCGAGGTGATGAGCCGGCAGTCATGCCTGGGTAGAAGTGAATTAGTGTTGCTTAGGCCCTATAGTCGAGCCACTTAGTACACGGCCTGCGCGAGAATTGCTCGCGTATGTAGGAGGATTCCCCTCCAGCTACCTCCAGCAGTCCAACCACATAGAGTCTGCCAATCTGAGTCTAAAAACTGTTACTACTCAGCTATAGTGAAAGAAACGGAGGGAGCTGTGGTGAGAGACTGGTGAATCTAGCTCTCTCTCTCTCTCTCTCTCTCTCTCTCTCTCTCTCTCTCTCTCTCTCTCTCTCTCTCTCTCTCTCTCTCTCTTTCTCTCTCTCTATCGCACATTATCTTTCTCTGTCCCACTGGTGCTCTTAGGAGGCCAATTTTTAAGCGGCTGACCTATAGTATAGACTCGAGAAACGCGTGCACTATGAATCAATCGGAAGTGAGTGGTTGACAGGAGTAAAGTAGGTTTCGCAGTCTAAGGCTCTTTTCAAGCCGGGAGAGAAGTACGGAGATTTTTGGAATGATTGTTTAGGCATTCTTAGCAAGCGGAAATAGGTTTCGTAACTCAGTTCCTATGTTGTTTAGGCGATGACATTTCTAGCAATAATTTTTCTGATACTTTTTTGATCTGATTTTTACTGAGTAAGGAACCTGTTTAAGCTATTATAAAAAGCGATGTTTGTGCCAAATTTGAATCAAATCGGACTACACTTGCGGAATTTCGAGTGTTAACACATACAACAAAAATGTAACGACACTTCAAAAACTGATCTAGAGGTCAGGGATTAACGTTCATTTAAATCCCCCCGGCCTGGATCTTATCGTGATAGTATTTTTTACTAATAGCTCATTATCCTTTTCAAATTCGTTAAAAACGTAAGGTAGAACATGTAACAAATTTTGCTATTGTGTTGCAGGTAAGTGAGGAAGTATCCACCTAAACAGCTGACTTCACACGAAATTTGTTCCTTGAAATTGCAGGTCGTGTTTATTGTCATTGTTTACGACGAATATAACTGATCTTTTACTATAACTACAGTAAATAATATCTAAGCTAGGTTCACGTATTTATTTATTTAAAAAAATCAAACATTGTAAACATATCTTAAAACTAATTACATACTCAAAAAGATATTGACAAAAGCTTCTGTAGGTCGAGTTCCACACGTGCACTTTTTATTTCGCCAAAACGCTTTATTCATGCTCAAAAGCAATACTCCAAAATATAAAAGCTCAGAAAGTACAGGAAGTACGATAAATCGAAAATAAAAAGGACCCGCATAACCTCAAAATAAAGTAGGTAGCGTTAAAATGATAAACAATCATTATTATTATTTTTTAATACTGAAGGACCCAACGGTTGTTGGGTGAAAAACCTATTTAATTAAACGGACGCAATTTTAATACAAGAACGGACAACATAATACGTATTATAATGTGATAACGCGCATGAGCAGTAAGTCGGTGTTGTAAGTATATGATCAAGGCCAGTGATATGATCATGACTGGCCTTTAATTCAGACTGTTAGAGCATTCGATGTTGTCTTCGTTGCCCGTTATAAAGACAATTACCATAAATAATTTTCTTCCCACCCGAATCAGTAGTTTTGGTTATTTCATTCATGATCAAGTTAAATAAGACAGGACTAAGGGAATGTCCGATTCCCCTTGCAACTAACTCGGCGTTTGATTTGTGTATTTGTTACGCAGTTTCAGCCAAACGTATTGACCGATTTTCTTGAATTTTAACATAAACGTATAATGCCCGAACAATTTGTAATTTTTCCCGTCCACGTCCACTTTAAAATGGCGGCCTTTGATTTACGACGACGAGTGCACGCAGTTTTGACCAAACGCAATGACCGATTGTTTTGAAATTTTGTGCGGAGGTTCCTTGTATAAAGTACAATCGATATGAGTGTAATTTGTTCCCATTTACTTTTACTAAAAGATATCGGGTTAGTTGGTGGTTATTTCTTTTAACACTGGCTTGACGGTGCGTCCTACCACAAGTTTGACCGCTTGATGGAGGAAGAGCATTTCCAATAAAGTCGGTCCAGTAACATTTTTATAAACATTACGGTTACCAGTTAAATGGGAGGAGAAAGTTACGAGCGCGACAGAGTGCTGTGTGTTAATTAAGAATACACTACGAGGTATACTGTTCCTTCAACTACTAGTTGATACTGTATTATTTGTTTACTGTTCCAAGAGCGCTAATGTTTTCCACTTTATTATTTTCTTTATACGATTAGAATTGAAACCATAGTGGGGCTCGGTGGTCGAAGTGGCTAAAGCATGGGTGTACTGCGTCACTCAACTGGCGCACCTAAAGGTTCTCAGTTCGAGCCGCAGTTGCTCCAGTTGCTTTTCCTTTTCCGTTAACGCTGATCCCGCATCCTCATTAGTACAACTGGCATAAAGTATGGATGTTAAGCAACAAAAAATAAGTTACTTTTCTTAATGATTAAATATGTCAAACCATCCTTAAGTCTCTTTAGGACAGAAATGTTTCTCTGAAGTTACTAGAATGACCGTTAAATCGATGTACTCTAAAGTTATTTAATATAAATATTTTGTCGTGCGTTCAGTGTTATCAGTGATATGTTATCAACGAAGAACTATTTAATTTCATTTTATCTATGTTCCTTTGTTTCAGTTTGCATACAAACATGGCGATAATTTTTGATTCATTAATTTACGACCTGGCTGTGGCGATAACTTTCACAGGCATGTGTTTATACATGTTTTTGACATCGACTTATAACTACTGGAAAGACCGTGGCGTGCCCTACATTCAACCTGTGCTCCTTTTCGGAAACGTAAAAGATCAGTTCATCGGGTCAAAAAGCTTCACTCAAAATTACCAAGAGTTTTACGATACAATGAAATGTGAAAGATATCTTGGCGTTTACGAAATACGACAACCAGTTTTGGTCGTAAGAGATCCTGTACTGGCGGAACAAATTCTAATAAAAGACTTTGTTCATTTCTACGATCGTGGGTTTCCTGTCGACCCCGTACACGATCCGTTGAGTAATAATTTGTTTTTCCTGGAAGGAGGTTCTTGGCGTAACCTGAGATACAAACTCGCGCCTACTTTTACCACGGGAAAGTTGAAAGGCATGTTCGAACAGATCTGTCGATGCGGTGAAGGCCTCGTAAAGTCCATAGAAGAAGAATCACAGACAAACAGCGCTGTGGAAGGCAAACCGTTGTTAACTCGTTTCACCTTGGAAGTGATAGCCAGCGTGGCTTTCGGTCTGCAGTTCGACAAGGGCAACGAAGACAGTAAGACCTTCTTAAGGGTTACTGAAAAAATATTTCAGCCCACCAAGTTGCAGATAGTGAAAATTATACTGGTCTTCCTTTTTCCTTCGCTTAAATCGAAAATCGGATTGAAACAGTTCTCCAAAGAAGTCGAGGATGTTGTTATGTCTCTAGTACAAAGGACCCTGCACTACAGAAGAACAAACAATATAACTAGAAGTGATTTCCTGCAACTTATGTTGGATTTACAAAAACAAGAAAAAGATGGAAATTTCATATTCCAGAAAGACCTTCATAAAGATTTAGACTACAACCCCGAAGACGAGGTCATCGATCAAATGAAATATATATCTAAAGGTGAAGAGGATGATAACCCGCAAGAAAACGGAAAAGGTAAATAAGTCAGCATTTAAGGAAAATAAAAGTAAAATTATTGTTTACTATTTTCTAGGTGTACAAATAAAACTTGTTTTCATTTAGTAAACATTAAAATTTACGAAAATATCAACATTGAAGTTATTACATCACAGGTGGTTATTAAACCAATGTAATTTTTAAACGATTACACGACACTAGAACAATTTCGGCACGCAGCTGTCTCGCTGACGTGATGAAAGCGAATTTCCTTACATAATTTTTATTCATGTCCTTTTTGTTACTTCTGCGCCCATATTGGCATTTTAAACTTTCAAATTACATTTGAGAATACAAAAAATAAGCGGACAAATTCATTTTCTAAATCTTTTAAAATTCAAAAAGCTAATTTATGTAGAATTTTAAGCTGGTCATGACAGCCTATTTAGATTTTTTTAAAAGTGTAAGAAAACGTTATGATTTTTTTGTAATGATGGTCTACTGCGTCACTCAGCTGCGCGCCTAAAGGTCCTCAGTTCGAGCCGCAGTTGCTCGTGTTGCTTTTCCCTTACCGTTAACACCGATCCCTCGTCCACATTAGTCTAACTGATATAAAGTATGGAAGTTAAAATATATATATATATATATATATATATATATATATATATATATATATATAACGACCCTCAAAAAGTAATCTAGATTTTAGGATCGGCTTTAATTTCAAATAGTTCTAGGTTTTACCATATCCAATGTCATTTACCATTGGCCAATAGTTCATTTTTCAATGGAAATTCGTTAAACACTTTAAAGCTGTCTGAGGTAAGAGGGTTAAATTTCATACTTGTCAGGTTGTGTAAGCAAAACATGACGATAGCATTTAAAAGTTTTCTCTTAACAATAAATGTATCAACAAATACTTTGAGTATTCCGCAAGTTCATTGCGTACTGTAACGAAATGTGTAAACAAATATTGCAAGATAACCGTTGATTTGAAAGATTTTATTTTCCTCTGTACTAAATTTTATTTTTATTTATTTAAATTTTATTTATTTGTACTAAATTTAAAATTGTTACATGTTTTTCTTTTTAATTTGTTTACCTCTAAATTTTTATACTGTACCTCCAAATTTCACACTGAATTCTAATTTTGTATTCGAACTTTAAAAACTGTACAGTTTAACAATCCTTTGACTTACTGTTAAGGAAATAGACGCGAGCCACGTTACCAACAAACAAACAGAATACTCACGTGAAAACGTAAGAATATTGTAAAAAACATTTTGAAACGTCAAGTTATTAAGTTCGTTGACTCATCATAACTGTATTCCACAGAGTTCATGACGGATGCGATGATAGCTGCGCAGTCCTTGATATTCTTTTCCGCAGGATCGGAGTCCACATCCTCGACAGTCACCTTCGCCCTCTACTTTCTGTCTCAACACCCTGAAATACAGAAAAAAGTTCACGATGAGTTGGACTCCGTTTTGGCGCATAACAAAAACAAATGGTCATTTGGATGTGTTAAAGAAATGGCTTATCTTGAGCAAGTCATACAAGGTAAATTTAGAAGATGAATTGAAAAAAAAACGAGTGTAAAAGTTCACTTTAAATAACGGCATGCATTATGTTTTCCGATAACTTGATGACTTGGCAGTTCGTACAACAGATTGTGTTTTTTAATCAGTATTTATTTGCAACTAAAAACAAGAATACGCTAGTAGTATTTAACTTATTTTGGATATCAATTGAAGAAAATCATTCCACAGTTCCAGACTTCCTACATAACATACAGTTAAGTACAACTCTTTACTAAAGCTACTTTTACACCGGGGTTTCAAACAGAGTTTTGCAACTATTTGAAAAAGTTTGAAACTTTTCGAAGAACGTTTGGTAAATTTGTTGCAAACAGATTTGACGTGTTTCAAACTGAATTTTGTGTTTCTACAACAAGTCGAGAAAATAATACAACTGCCTTTGATCTTTGTTCCAAATACGACTTCCATTGCCGATTCGATGCTGTAAACCTTCCCCCCAAACTCCTACTCATGTTTTTTTGTCACTGGAATGGCACATTTGTCAGCTTCACAAATCATGGTCGTATGATAATTATCAAGTATTTAAAATCACAGCTAACTATTCTCAAAACATTTTTTAAACTTCCATCTGATCTTAATTCTCCTTATAAAGAATCAACGTCATCCCAATTTACGTCTTCTAAAAGCACGTTCATCTGATCTTAGTTCTCCTGAGAAAAGATCAACCACATCCCAACTTAAGTCACCTAAAAACTCGTTCTAGCTACACCTCGCTCTTTCTCTTAGTGTACCGTCTTAAACAATCTTGGTCATTCTCAGAAAGTTTTTAAAACTTTCTGCTTTTAGTTCTCCTGGCAAAAGATCAATCTCATTCTAATGTAGGTCTTCTAAAAGCGCTTTCCAGTTGCTCATAGTGTACCAACTGATCCATTATCTTCTTAATACTTGTTGTATTTCTAAAATGTGATATACGGCTGTGGCGAGAACTTCTATAACGAACTTGTTGAAACTACAACCGAATCGATTTTTATGCTAAGTTTTAATCAAATCAAGCAAAAAATCGAATACTCACACACACACACACACACACACACACACACACACACACACACACACACACACACACACACACACACACACACACACACACACACAGTAGTTTTTTCTAGCTTATATTCTGTAAATATGTGATTCCATTTTTTTTTTTCAGAAACATTGCGCATATACCCGGTATCCTCGCTTATATTCCGAATGTGCACGAAGCCCTACAAGGTGCCTGACTCGACGCTGGTCCTAGAGAAAGGCGTGCGAGTTGTAATACCCGTGTTAGCGATACACAACGATCCTCAGTACTACGACTGCCCTCAAGAGTTCAACCCCGACAGGTTCCAAGGCAACAACTTCAAGCCCAGCGGCATTTACTTCCCTTTCGGAAACGGACCTAGGATTTGCATAGGTAAAACACAGGGTCATTAAAAAAGAACGGTTACATATTAACGGTGATTTGTTTTGACGAAAATACAAATGTAAGGCAAAATTATAACATAAACTATTAGCAAACACAAAACGGTTCTTATACATATCAGTAAATTCCGATATGGGCACTGTTGTTCCTTAATATTTTTTTAAAATGATCTTAGTTAAATAAAAAAAACTCTTTTAGATAGGCTAACTCAAGACATTCTTCTATGCTATTAGCATCCTTAAAGTGGTAATCACTTGTTCTTTTCGAGAAAATTTAATTTAATTTTTTTCATGGCTACTTTAATCTGTACATGACTGTACCAACTGATATTCAAAAATGAGCTATTAATTGTTTAAACAAAATATTTTCTAAATAATGGAATGAATTAATGAATGTCTAGGGTTGGTATTGCACTACGACCTTTGTAGATATATCTGTTATATATCTTCCTGTATTTCTGAGATGCTCAGATACGATATCTCCTCCAGTCCCAGTCTCTACATATGTGTTTAGATTTTAAAACTCTTCCACTTACAATACGGGATACCTCAGGTGCTCGCTCTGCTAATTCCCTTTCAGTTTTTCTTTCCATTGGTTCTGATTGCAGAAGTTTTGCTTTTTTTGGCCATCTTTTTGTTGTGAACTGAGATCCTGTTCGTTCTCTTTTACATTCTTACTCATGTACGCACCTACATATAGTTACGGAAACGAGGTCATACACTGCATGCATACACTGGTAGGTCGCCAGATATCGTACACCATTAGACCGGTGTCATTCACTCCTTCAGCACCTGTGGCTTTACACTTCAGATAGCAGTGTGTGTGTGTGTGTTTCTTGAGAAGATCTGTAAGAGTTGAATGAGCTAGAGACACGGTGGACAGTTAAGCCATCAACCTCCTCCGCAGATGCTCTCTTCAACCTCCTCCGCCTGAATGTATATAATTGCTCAGTATATATTCTTTTAATACAGAAGTATAAAATATTTAAATATTCATTTAAACATAAGAAAATTACATTATTAAATAATTATTATTTTTTGTTGTTTCAGCGATGAGGTTCGCAGTATTGGAAGTGAAGATGGTGTTGGCGAGAATACTGGCGCAGTACACCGTCAAGCTGAGCCCCAAAACTAAACTTCCTTTAACTTTCAACAAAAAGTCATTCTTACTTGCGCCAGAAAACGGAATATGGTTTGAATTTGACAAACGAGTTTAAATAAGATCCAAATGCATTTATCTTCAGACATTATTATTATTTTAATAGTTATTAAGCTAGACAGAAGTGTTTCATTGTAGAAAATGTGGAACGTAAAAGTATGTAAATTATTTTACATTAAACAAAATGTAGCCATCAACATATTTTACATTAAACAAAATATGTTTAACATACTTTAGTTTAGCCAACGCCCGTTCTTGGCTCCTCAGCTATTTGACGCCGTGTCACCCAGTACAGCCGCTCTCGTCCCAAAATGGTGCCCTCTTTGGTATCAGTCCGCAACGCAGCGCACTGGAGAAGGTGGGAACAGGGGGAGTGTTGGGAAATCCACTATACAAATCCTGTGCAAATGGCTTTGCAGATAATCATGACCTGTCTACATCCTAAAGGAGGCCATAGCTATCTCTTGGGGCAGGTTATTGGGGATAGGTTTTGATACAGTCTGTTTCCATCTTTTTCCAAGTCTAGTCGCCCTCCAAGAATCCGCAATGACCTTCTTTATGCGGGAAAGAGACCTCGTTGCACACACCAGCATAGATAACGGAGAGATGTGGATGGCTCAGTGTGCATCCTTCTTTAGCCAACATGTCGGCTTCCTCATTCCTGTGAATGACACAGTGATAAGGCACCTACCGTAGGCAGATTTCGGTGATTGTTTAAAATAACCTTTCCAGGCATTGCATCAGGTCATCGTCATCATTCTCCTGGGATGTCAGTGCCTGGAGAGCGACAGTAGAGTCTGATAACAAGAGAACTTTTCGAGAGATGCTCATGGACATCAATGTGTTAGCTGCTTCACTTATTGCCTCAACGTCTCCTTGAAAGTCGTTTTCAGTTTCCCCACGGGAAATGATCTTGAGGCGATAGAAGAGTAGCAACATGCACTAGTGCCATCTGCTGTAGCTGAACCATCGGATAAAATGTGAATCCATTCGGATGATGGGTAAGTTAGCGCAGTCATTTCGAGAGCTGCTGCTCTTAAAAGATGTGGGGAGGAGTCCGTCTAAGGCTTGTCAGTAGCAGGGATGGTGTTGTAGATTGACAGTTCTTGAATTTCGTGGTAAAACTCTCGGAATTCTCCTAATTCGATGTTCTATTTTTTTCAAGAGGGCTTGAACACGTGATATTGGGATTTAACATTAGGCAGTATACAAATGTTTTGTAATAAGAAAGTAAGGAAATATTCCTACAAAAAATGTTTATAAATAAAAATGGAACAAGGAAGTTTACTTTTCTTTTACGAATGTACAAAAAATTTTTTAATACAGTAGGTAAAATATAAGTTTTAAATTCTCACAAAAAATTAATTGTTTATGCACTTGTAAAGAACTCGATTTCATTTAGGTCACATTATCATTTCCTGATTGTGTATCTAAGAATACAGTTTTAGATTAAATCAACAAATGTGATTCGAGGAAGAACTACAAATTAGTACAGATAACAGGTTTCTATCACGTAATGGTACTTGACTTGCAATATATCTGTTATAATCTTTGTTACTTCTATTTTTTTCCGGCGAAAAACCTTTAAGGTTATCATCGCAGAGGCGCGATATTAAGATATTGAAAACGGTTAAATAAGAAATAAAATTTAGGAGCATCTTAAAACAAACAATAACAATAATTAAAACATACTTCTATTGTAGTTAGTGTTCGTAGAGGAAATTCAGCTGTACGATTCTGGGACCATTCAAAGCCGCCGTACGGCCATAGCGTGAATAGAGCGCGTTTTTGAAGCCAACGGATATTAAATAATCGCGGCAGGCACGCAGCTGACTCGCTGGAGTTTTAATAAATACTTTAAAGTTTTAAAATATATTGAAAATACGGAAATGAAGCCTGACCGCCGTCAAATTAAATGCAAACGGATTTTAAAATTTAAAAATGGTATAATTTATGTAGTTTTTAAGAATGTGAAATTAGGTTTTTAAGAAAAAAGTTACGAATTTAAAAAAAAACTGAAATGACCGCCATTCTGAAACTATTGAACGAATTTTGCTGGTTAACGAACTTGCCCAATCTGTTGTCAGAATCGATTTGTGTGCCAAGTTTGAATTAAATCGGACTAAAATTTGCTACACACATACACTCAAAAAGTGATATAGAGGCAGGATAGGCGCTCATTTCCAGGTCTCGGGTCTGGATCTTCCCATAAGATATCGCCTATACACCTAAGAATATCATAGGCTTAGCCTACCATCCTGTTTATTTAGGCTTACTTATTGTACTCCAATCGCTTTAGATCTACATATTTTTGAGCGAGGTATGAATGAATGTCTAGGGTTACTATTGCACTGCGATCTATTATGCCTCCTACGATGCTCAGTTACAGCGCCTTCTCCAGTCCTAGTCTCTTCATACAGTCTAGGATTGGAGATGATTCAAGGTTGGTAATTCTACCATTTCTAATCGGTGACTTCCAAGTTCCGATCATTGAGGTGCTTGCTCTGCTAATTCCCTTTCATTTTTTTCTTTCTCTTAGCCTATATTACGAAGGTTGTGCTCCATCTGACCAGTTTGATTTTTACGCGGTAAGATCCAGCTCATTCTATTTTACATTCTTACTCATGGGAACGCCCACAAGTAACTAAAAAGAGAGGTCTGCCCATACAGAGTCCCGCATAGTACATTAGAAGATCGCCAGGTATTCCAGGACTCCGTTTGATGCTCCATTAGGCCAGTGTCATTCACTCAATCAGCACGGGTTGTTTTGCACTTTATAGTTAACCAAGCTATGTAGAACAGTGAATGTGTGTGTCTTGAGTAGATGAGTGAGAGCAGTATGAGCTAGAGGTACGGTGGGATCGCTAAACCCATCAGCTGCTCACTTCAGCTGCCTCTGCCGGGTTAAGCATGGTATATTATTGCAATTTTTTGTGCTTTTAATATGTCTACAATTATCCTGATTTACACAATTTGTAAACCATGTTTGTTTTTTCCTTAATTATTTGTAAATTTAGTTATTTTAATGTTTCATTTAAATGTTTTTTTAATAAAACTACTTATTAACTATTGTACCTTAGTTTTAAAGTTTTTATATTTATAGGTTAAATCTATTTTAATAAATATTCATTTAAAAAATATTTATATTTTCCCACCTATATAAATTCCAATTTCGAATAAATCGCAAATATGACCCCTAACATCCACACAAAACAAATTATCTCATTAAAAACTCGTTTTGTAAGCTATGGAAAAGAATCCAGTTTAATTTATCAAAATGAGTTCATCAGATTTTGCCTAAATATTTATTATTCACGACATAATAATATTTTATATATTATGTACGACGTAATTTTGTTGGTGGGTGTATGTAACAAAATTTATAATAAAATTAATTATGTTTTTATGAGTCATAAATCGAAAAAACTGCCAGCGGTCAGAGTGTAATTTTTATTCACTCCCTCACTGAAAATTTCTTTTTTTATATAATTTTGAACAGCGGAGCTGACCGACCATTTTAGTCCTCACTCAATCAGCTCTTACCAGTTCCGAGATCTGAGCCAAGAACTGTTAAGTTGAGCGGTCGCGTGTTTAGATCCTTTTATAGACAGACTTGCGGGTGAGGAAGGAACACACGAGAGCTCCTAAAGGATTGCCCAGCTGTTTTTCAATCAACGACGCAATACTGGAGACACGATGATGTAACCGCGCCATCTGCGACCTTGTAACAATTAGTATTGCAGTAGTGAGTAGTGAGTAGTGCGAACAAGTTCACGTTGAGTTGATATAAGTGTGCACATATAACAACAAATAAATACTAAAGGTAATTAAAAAGTGCATTTATCTTTCATAATATATTATAATATTAGTACAGTACCCACGATAATCCGTCATGCCCAGTAATCCGTTGGTGTTATGTAGGCCTAGTGTGTGTGTGTGTGTGTGTGTGTTTAAAAAAATAGACTCGTATGAACAATCCTTCACAAGTATCACAGCCAAAATCAGTATGTAAATTGTACTTTTTTTCTACAAGCAAAATAATATAGCCATAAGGTAAACTGTATGGACTAACAGCTCGTTTTAAAATTTTGGGACTGTAGATTTCTCCAGTTTTTTGAAATTATTGTTGATATATCCAAAAAAATGTATAAACTTTTGATGATTTAAAATGTATCCTTTTAGTTGCGTATTTCTACAATGTTCCAGTTTTCATTTTCAAAAATCGACACTTTTTCAAGCAATTATCGTTAATTATGAAAACGAAAAGACCAACAGGTATTTTTCGTGAAAACGTAATATTTTTAGAAACAAGGCTTAAAATTTAGTACCACGTGACTAAAGAATTTAATCATGAAAACTGGCGTGTTTATTACTGTTAATTCGGACATTTGCCTCCGTTTGTGCGAAAAAAACAATACACAATGTTCGATGAGTGTAAATCAACTCTTGTGTTCTAATGCGTAACTTTAAACACAAACATGAAACCAAACCATAAACCTAGATGTCTAGGCCTATGTTAATATATTTAAATAAGGAGACGCACTCAGGGCAGATCCTCCGAGTGGTCAAACTAAAATGGAACCGCTAAACATAAACGGACTCGATAACAGAGGCTAAATTCCTAGTAATTGGACTATTTGCCGCTACGAACGCTGCAATCTGGGGAGACGTTTGAGAAGATACACAGTACTATATATTTAACTATAGCTATCTATTTAACAATAACTGAACACTCTGTCGCAATATGCCACCGGAAGGGAGTGCTCACATCTCTCATAAGGGTTACCATTCTTGTATGTTTATATTCAATGATTATGAATTTTACAAATTACTGTAATTAGTTTTATTTCTGTTTGACCATAAATTATTTTCTTATTTTCAATGTAATTTGAAAGTTTAAAATGCTAATATATGCAGATTTTAACGTTAATTACTTTAATGTACTTCAAGAAAGGATAAAACAAAGAAAAATACTTTTGAAAAATTGCTTCCATCACGTCAGCGAGACAGCTGAGTGCCGCGGTTATTAATTTTAAATTCAAAACGTTATTTACAAAGTCGTAAAAATAATGAAACACAAATACTGAAATTAGTAAGTAGCTGATTTCTTAAGAATAATTAATAGTTAAGTAAAACTTTAAATTTATGAGAATGATACATTTTATTAACTTTCTACTTTTTGCGACCACTTTGAAACCAACATTTTTAACTTAAACGCTTAATTGAAACAGGATCATATATAGTACTCAATTGTACAAAGTTAACGCATAAAATGATTAAAAATGACAGCAACAAAGATTACGATACATTGCTGTTTTATAGTGTATCGCCTGCCTAGCAACGTATAGGCAACTATACTGACAGTATAGTTACACGGATTGCCATATCAACTCTATCAGGCAAACCTACTTTTTATGTTCGTATTTTTAGCGAATTTTCATTGGAAAATGAGCTATAAGAGTGGTAATCATGGTACAACCCAGACCTGAAATCTCAAAATAAGCGCTGATTGTATTAAATCTATATACAGCGTATGAGTGTATAAAAAACCGCACCTTCGCGATTTCATTTAAACGTAGCACGCAAATAGATTTTGATAATAGTTCGGACCAGTTCGTTTTCCAAGAAATTCCGTTCAGAAGTTGCAAAATTCGGTCATTCCGAGACAAAAAAAATTGGCACTCAGCTGTCTCGCTGACGCGACAGAGGCGCATTTCTAAAAGTATTTTTTCTTATAATCAGCATTAAAATATGCGTATATTAGCATTTTAAACTTTTAAATTACATTGGTAATAAGAAAATGAACCCTGACCGCCGTAACAAAAACTTCTTATTTCACCGTATTTTCAAAATTCGAAATGTTCATCTCTGCAGTTTTCAACGCAGATTTAATCATAATATTTAATCATCAGACGGTAAAATCATATTTTAAAAAATGTAAGACAAAAAATGTTATGAATTTGAAATACCAAAATTGATTTCCGTGTAAAGTCTGAATAATAAAACACACCCACACACACACACACACACACACACACACACACACACACACACACACACACACACACACACACACACACACACACACACACACACACACACACACACACACACACACACACACACACACACACACACACACACACACACACACACACACACACACACACACACACACACACACACACATATATATATATATATATATATATATATATATATATATATATATATATAAATATATATATATATATATATAAATCATTTAGAGGTGTATGGGAGCTCTATTTTTTAATTTTTAATGAAATCTACTAATAATTATGTTTTTAATTTTAATTTTTTTTTTAATTTGATTTCACCATCGTGATTGGATTAATAGGAAATTGTGAAATTGTATTACTAAACTAGAGTTAAGGACACCTCTAGTTGAGTTTTATTTAATTAATTACTATAAATGTTTCTATGTTTCAGTTCAAATACTTCGCACACAAAACATGGCTTTAATCTTCGATTCATGGTTGTACGACCTGACCGTAGCTATAACTTTCTTAGTTATTTGTCTGTACAAGTTTTTCACGTCCACCTTTAACTACTGGAAGGATCGAAGCGTTTCTTACATCGAGCCAGTACCGTTTTTTGGCAACATCAAAAATCAATTGTTCGGCAAGAAAAGCTTTACGGATCTTTACCAAGACTTCTACGATGCGGAGCCCAGCGAACGATACGTCGGTATTTACGAAATCAGGCAACCGATGTTAGTCATAAGAGATCCCGAACTGGCGGAACGGATCCTTATAAAAGACTTTATCCATTTCTACGACCGCGGATTTCCTTCCGATCCCCAAAACGATCCACTCAGTAATAATTTGTTCAACTTGAACGGAACCACTTGGCGCAACATGAGGTACAAACTCGCGCCTACCTTCACGACGGGAAAGATAAAAGGCATGTTCGAACAGATCTGCAACTGCGGCGGAGTTCTTGTAAAGTCCATCGAAGAGCAAACCAAAACAAACAAAGCCGTCGAGGTAAAGCCCTTACTCAGTAGTTTCACCTTCGAAGTGATAGCCAGCGTCGCGTTCGGTCTGCAGCTGGACAAAGACAACGAAGACAACAAAAAATTTATAAAAATTTCACAGAAAATATTTAACCCCTCCAAACTGCAAATGATTCGGTTTCTCCTAACCATGGTGGTTCCGAAACTTAAGGACGTCATCGGAATTAAACAGTTCCCGAAAGAAGCCGACGACGTGGTCATGTCTCTCGTACAACGGACGTTAAACTACCGAAGGGAAAACGGAGTGAATAGAAAGGATTTTCTGCAACTTCTGTTGAACTTACAGCAACAAGAAAAAGACGGAAATTTCAGTTTCCAGAAGGACCTTGAGAAGGATGTAGACTACCACCCTGAAGATGACGTCATTGATCAAATGAAACACGTGATTGCAGGAAAAGACGAGGATCAATTGCAGAATAAACAGAAAGGTAAATTTACAACGTATAATTAGTGTTTCAACTAAATGTTTCCTTCGTTATTAGTAACTTACACAGTGTAAAAGAACTTACAAGCAAGTACAGGGTCCGCCAGTGAAATAGGATGATTAAATAAAGTAATTGTTGTTGAAAAAAAATCTTGTTTAATATTTTTTAGTAAATAATTGAAAGTACAAGAATAGCCATTATGGCTACAATGCGAAAAAATATTATTTTCTGAACACTACGTCTACCAAATGTCCTTCATTGCAGTTAAGGCATTCCTGGAGCCTGGTTTGGAAGTTTTGCATAACCTCTCTTCTACAATTCGTTGTTTGAGAGCTTTAATGGTCATGGGTGGATCTGCTTGAAACACTTTTGTTTTTGGTATCCCCCCCAGATGTGTCACTTATTCCAATGCGAAAGGATGTTGTTTGGCTGATCGGCGAGGATTTCTAACGATAACCTGTTGAACAGCCGTGATGTTTTCAGGTGTTACAACAGTTTTTACACTCCTGCCTTTTTTTTTAGACGTTGATCCCGTTTGCTCGAGGTTGTTTATCCATGATCGAATTACATTATCTGACGGAACAAGCTGTTTACGCGACATATTAAAATGATGTCGAGTTTGCAAAAAATTGTCGCCATTTTGATAATACGCTTTCACCGCGTAGCAGCGTTGTTCACCAGTCCAACGATCCATTGCAGCTGAATGTTAGATTGTGCAGGTGGTGACGCGCCAGTAACTACCTCCCCACTACCTGCCAACTTTATTTCAAGGCCACCTACAATCACCCCGTTTCATTGGCGGACCCTGTAGTTCAGCATTACGTTTAAAAGTACAGTAAACTCGCGATTATCCGTGGTAACCGGGACCTCGGGTAAGGAAAAACTCGGATAATACGGAGTTCGGAGAAAAGTAAGTTTAATGATAAATACACCAACAACTAAACATAATTTAGTAAGAAACTTGAATAAAAACAAAAATTTGTACAGTATATTTTTTTTCTGGAAAGTCTGATGATTTTTTGGCCTAACTTCTTGCCTCTCTTGGACGCGGCGATATTCCTCCAACGAGCCGCCTCGGTGGCCTAGTGGATAACGTACTAGGCTTTCACCCCGAGGACCCGGGTTCCATTCCCGGCGAGGGCTTGGCATTTTCATTCGCTATAAATCATCCCATTGTCTGCATTAGCCCAAGTGTGCACAATAGTCGGACGTTTAACAAAAAAAAAAAATAATAATAAAATAAAATAAAATAAAAAAATATTCCTCCAACTCTGTAGTAACAGAAGAGTGAGATATTTTCTAAATTATCTCGTCAGTATCGTCCTCTTCGCCATGAGGGTTGTTTACCATATCGTTACTTGCGTCAGTAAGCTCCATTTTTTCACATCTTAATGAATGTCTGCACTGTCAATTGAAAGTTCAACAGGTAGTGCATTAGCTAGTTCAGTGACACTTTTCGCTGTCACTATTTTGGCACTTTTTTCAGTTTTTGCGATGCCAAACAGTCTCCTCCACGAATTTCGTACGGTGGAACATTTTAACCTAAGTTTCTCTAGGAAAAGAAATCTCTGTTCCTAGAATCGGTATTAGCCGAAGCATGGGAAAGTGCCAGAACAATATTTCACATAAAATTCTTACATTATGTTTGGTGGAAAATTACCGCCCATCCTAATCACATTTCAACCAATCAAATAGAATCACGCTTTCTAAAAAGAGCACAAACTTTTTACCCGTTTTTAATTTTGATTAGGCCTAATGTACTGTAGATTGTTTTTAATGACACTGCCTCGGTTAATTAGGATAACCGCGAGTCTACTGAATGAAATGAAAGCCATCACGGTCACGTGATTAATATTAACGTAGATCAACTCACCGCTATTAGATTTGTTTCAGAGTTTATGACGGATTCAGTGATAGCGGCGCAAGCATTTGTCTTTTTCACCGGAGGATCAGAGTCCACCTCTTCGACTATCAACTTCGCCCTTTACTGTTTGGCACAGAACCCTGGCGTACAGAAGAATGTTCACGATGAGTTGGACGCAGTTTTGGCACACAACAATAACAAATGGACGTACGAAGCAGTCAAGGAAATGATTTATCTTGAACAAGTCATACAGGGTAAATTAAACATGACTTAATAACATTTAACTCTTAAAAAAAGTACACTTTAAAAAAATGACATTATAAGCTCTTATTAAAAATTGAAGGTGTAAAATTATTATTATTACTATTACTATTACTATTGTTCTCTTTGTTTCACCATTTGTTTCACCCAACTTTGGGGTACACTAAATCAACCACTTTTTAATGTTCTGTGCCTTCCTCGTAGCCCAGTATTGCTTCATTCGTTGTGATCTTGCTTTCCTTTCTTCGTCAGAGATTTGGATCGTTCGCTTGGATTTGACTTTGCCTTGGAACCGTTGATTCTTGTCCTTGGTTATTGTTTTGGCTGTTCTGTCCATGAGCATAGTGTCAGTGATCTGCATTTCTGTTATGTCTTTCTCCGTTTCTCTAAACCAAAGAGGTTTGGCTTTTCTACTGCGAAAGTAGTCAAATATTTTTTTGGTTAGTCTATTTTTGTCCATTCGGAGGATGTGCCCATAAAAATCAATTCTCCTTTTTCTTATTGTGTCTGATAGTGCTTCAGTTATTTGGTAAAGAGTTTCATTACTGATGTGGAGTAATTGGTTGTTACGGAATTTGGGGCCTAAGATTTTTCGTAATATCTTTCTTTCTTTGATCTCCAGCCTTTCAAGTGGGCCCTGGGTTGTGAGAGATAATGTTTCAGCTGCATTCTGTTTCGGCTTCTGGTTTAATTACCGTATGATAATGCCTTATCTTTGTATTCTAGGAGAGGGACTTCTTGTTGTATGTGTCCTTGGTAAGTTGGAAGACTAATTCAACTTTATTTCTCCTAGATTCCATAGCTTTTTTTCTCTAGGGCGTTCCAGCTGATCCATTCCCCAAGATATTTGTATTCTTTCACTATCTCAATGTATTGTTCTCCTACTTGAAGCTTTTTTGGTGGTTTTTGTATGTTTGTCAATATTTTAGTCTTTTCAAATGAAATTTTAAGTCCCATTTTTAACGCTTGCTTCTGGAGTTCAAGAGTCTGTTCCTTAGCTTCTTCCAATGTCTCAGCTAGTAAGGCCATGTCATCCGCAAAAGCCAAACAATTTACCTTAATACCTTTGTTCTTAGTTCCTAGTCTGATTCCGCTATGCGTATTCACGTTCCACTCTCTAACTACTTTTTCTAGAGCACAATTAAATAGCAATGGAGAGAGTCCATCTCCTTGTCGGACTCCTGTTTTAATCTCAAAAGGGGTGGAGAGGTCTCCCCTGAATTGAACTTTGGAGAATGTATTAGTTAATGTTTCCCTGATAAGATTTGTGGTTTTGTTATCAAGGTTTAGTTCTTTCAGAATCGAGAATAAGGATTTCCTATCTGTAGAGTATTACTATTGTTGTTGTTATTATTATTATTATTAAATATTATTGTTATTGTTATTGTTATTGCTATTGCTATTGCTATTGCAAATTGCTTTTGCTTTTGCTTTTGCTTTTGATTTTGTTTTTGTTTTTGTTGTTGTTGTTGTTGTTGTTGTTGTTGTTGTTGTTGCTGTTGCTGTTGCTGTTCCTGTTCCTGTTCCTGTTCCTGTTCCTGTTCCTGTTCCTGTTCCTGTTGTTGTTGATGTTCCTGTTGCTGTCGCTGTTGCTGTTCCTGTCGTTGTTCCTGTTCCTGTCGCTGTCGCCGTCGCCGTTGCCGTCGCCGTTGCCGTCGCCGCTGCCGCTGCCGCTGCTGCTGCTGTTGCTGTTCCTGTTCCTGTTCCTGTTGCTGTTGCTGTTGCTGTTGCTGCTGTTGCTGCTACTGCTGCCGCCGCCGCCGCCGCTGCTGCTGCTGTTGCCGCTGCTGCTGCTGTTGCTGTTGCTGTTGCTGTTGCTGTTGCTGTTGCTGCTGCTGCTGCTGCCGCTGCTGCTGCCGCCGCCGCTGCTGCTGCTGCTGCCGCCGCCGCTGCTGCTGCTGCTGCCGCCGCCATCGCCATCGCCATCGCTATCGCTATCGCTATCACTGTCATTATTATTATTATTATTATTAATTATAATTATATAATAATAATATAATTAATAATAATTATTATATAATAATTATTATTATAATTTACTCTTTCTACTAAAACAGGGATTCTCTGAATCGTGCACGCTCAGCTAAAGCGGGACATGTTAAAATTTAACGTATCTTTAAAGAGAAAGGATAAGTTAAGGATAATTTTTATTATTTTTATCGGATCAAACATTTATGTAGTATATAAAACCAATACAAAACGCTTCGAAAGGGTGGATAAATTCTCGATCTCTAGTACCTAATCTAAATCCCAAACTTAAAAACTAGAATGTAAGTGTAGATGCACTAGCCTATGTTGCAATGCAAGAACAATATATTGCGTTTAATGTAAATATATTGAGATGCAGCCCCCGACTGCATTTAAATTATTGATCGAAGTTCAAAATTTTCTAAATGATACAAGATACATCATCCAATGTTCAAATTACCTCAAAAGTTTATTAGAGATATACTGCACTGATAACATAATAAACAGTTGAACTATTGGATAATCTAAATACGTAAATTCATAATTTATTAACTAAATACTCGAAAAATTTTCTTCAGTATTTATTCTAATACCTCGTTTTCGTCGTTTTAAATCAATTATATTTCAGATATTTTCATTTCGTTTAATTATGAAGTATATAATTTATATACTTAAATAAATAAATTATTTATTTTTTATTTTGTGTTTTAGTAGTCGTGCTTTTAACAACATAACCTAAAACTTATTGTAACCTATCAGCTGTTCAATCAAACCAGCTGATCGTTACGCATTAATGTAAAACAATTGATCTTTTAATATAATTATCGACATTAAATTAACGATTGATTTCATATATTTACATCAGTCAAACGTCTTCGTAGTTTCCGTAGTGTAATGGTTATGACGTGCGCCTAACACGTTCAAGGTCCCCGGTTCCATCCCAGGCGGAAACACAGAAAATTTTATTTATAATTACTTTAATACGAGACTTGTGACGCGCAAAATATACTATTATACATGTTATAATATTCACTTTCCTCGCATCACGCGACACGTAAAATCCAACATCACAACCAGTCCTAAAACATGATATATGTTAAAATAACAACTACGTAAAATTCCATCATTAAGTTATACTTTTGAAAACAGATTTAATTTATTTTCGACCCACGTGTTTCCAGAGACACTGCGCATGTACCCTGTATCATCGCTTATATTCCGAGTGTGCACGAAGCCCTACAAGGTTCCTGACTCGACGCTGGTCCTGGAGAAAGGCGTGCGAGTTGTAATACCCGTGTTAGCGATACACAACGATCCTCAGTACTACGAGTCTCCCGAAGAATTCAACCCAGACAGATTCCAGGACAACAACTTCAGACCCAGCGGAACTTATTTTCCTTTTGGAAACGGACCAAGGATTTGCATAGGTAAACAACTAAGTGTTTCTGGACGTTGCTTCGAAAGATTTTTGAATAAAATAATTGAAACAACAAAAAAAGTAGTATGAAATATAAATGTTTGCCGAAAAATCAACTTCAAAATATGGCTTTGTCAAGTTCGTTACACAAACATCTTTAACGAATTGAATGAATGACTTTGTAAGGTTACTATTGCACTGCGACCTTTGTAGACCTACTGTGCCACCTTCCTATATTCCTGAGATGCTCAGTTACAGCGCCTTCTCCAATTCTAGTCTCTCTATAAAGTCTAGGTTTTGGAGAGGATTCAAGGTAGATAGTTCCCCCACTTGGTGATTACTCAGTTCCTTACTGAGATGCTTGCAGATGTTTACTCTGCTAATTCCCATTCAATTTTTTTCTCTTTACCCTCACCAAGTAGCTAAGGAAATGAGGTCAGAGTCCTGCATGCATGGGTAAGGCTAAGGTATACTGGGTGGTCACCAGGTATCCCAGGGCTCTGTTTGATAAACCATTAGATCTGTGTCATTCACTCCACCAGTACGGGTCGCTTTACACCTTAGAGTTAGCCGAGATATGTAGAGTAGTGTGTGTGGTTGTGTGTGTGTGTGTGTGCGTGCGTGCGCGCGCGTGCGAGCGTTATAATTTTAGCTCTCTGGCATTCACAATTTTGGTCAAACTCGATTCAAAATTTGGCATGAAAAATCGATTCTGACTATGGCTTCGATACCCAGCGAAAGCAGTTCAAAACGGCTGCCATTTTAAATCTTTAAAAAAATGATAACCTTTATCATTCTTTTTTAGAAGATCTGATTTCATCACTGTGATCAGTGCTAAGGTAGTAGAAGCTACTATTTTAAATTTTAAAATCCCATCGGAAATACCAAAATGAACCATAACCGCCGTTAGATTTATTTTTAGAAAAAGTGTGACGCAGAAACTATCATTTAAAATCCGCTTCCATTAGACCTATGTCGGCGAGACAGCTGCGTGCCGCTATGATTATGATATTAAGCTTATACAGTTAGTGTGCCAGGAATCTTGTTGCTCCAGGCAAGTTAAAAAAATTAATAAATTACATTTTAGAAACAACAAAATAATGAAATAAATTATTAACTCTTTGGTAAATCCCTATTCAATGGACTGTCGCATTGAATATAAACGTACAGGAAGTACAGCAACATATAATGCTTTTATAAAAAAGCCTTTATAAAAAAGCGTGCTCGATATAAGAGGCTAAAGTACAAATAGTTGGACTACCTGCTGCTACGAACGCTGCAAGCTGCAAGGACAGGGTGAAGACGTTTGAGAAACAGTACTGTTATCTATTTTTCTGTAGTTGAACACTCTGACGCAAGATACCACCAGCAGCGAACGCTCACATATCTCTTATAAAGGTTACCATTATAGTACATTTATATTCAATGACTGTAGTTTCTCTTTGTCTCGACGGTGAAATCGTTTCTCCTTGAAATAAGCGATTATAGCCTCTACGGTTTTTCGCCGAAAAACTATCTCTTTGTCTCACTAATAATGTTAACTCATGTTTCTCACATATCTCTTTTAAGGGTTACCATTCTAGTATGCTTATATTCAGTGACTCTTTGTCTCACCAATAATGTTAATTCATGTTTCAGCGATGAGGTTCGCAGTGTTGGAAGTGAAGATGGTGTTGGCAAGAATACTGGCGCAGTACACTGTCAAGCTGAGTCCCAAAACTAAACTGCCTTTAACTTTCAACAAAAAGTCATTCTTAATAGCGCCTGAAAGCAGTTTCTGGTTTGAATTCGAACATAGAGTTAGAGCATAACCCATATAAGCTTGTCTGTAATCTCACTTGTAAATGTAAAAACTGTTTTATGGTAAATGTGAATAACAATAAGTTTGTTTTGAAATTCGTGTATTTAAATGTTTTATTGGCCGAGCAAAGTCTCTTTCCAACTGAACCATTTCTTTTGTGGCCACACATTGTCCGATTGTTTTGAAAATTGGTACGGAGGTACCTTGTTTAAAGCTCCAACCACGTAGTTGTAATTTTGCCCATTCATTTCAGCTTCAAGATGGCGGCTTCTGATTTATCGTTGAGAGGGCTGGCTATTAGCTGAATTAATATTAGCTGAACAGCAAGACCTATCATAATTTTGACCGCTTCATGGAATAAGAGCACAAAATTGTCAATAAAATGAGTCCAATAACATTTTTCGTAAATATTACGGTTACCGGTTGTATTGGCTGAAAAAATTACTACTGTTGTCGTGGTGTTCTCTTCATAGACCTACTAATTAAGAATATATTGCGAGGTCTGCTGTTCTTTCAACTAATAGTATTGTAGGTCTATAAAGAAAGTAAATTGACTTAAATGGTATTTTAACTGATAATAACGAAATAAAACAATGTATTTGATAGTCCATGTATGTATGACTATCAAATACACATGGTGGCCGATGTGGTTAAGGTACCGGTCAGTCTGCTACATCTCTGAACTACGCACCTCAAGGTTGTGGCTTCGAGACGCAATTACTGTCGTTTTGCCCTTACCGTTTACACAAATCCTTCGTCCTCGTTAGTCTTACTAGCATAAAGTATGGACGATAAAACAGTCTATTTGAACATATTTACATTTCAATAGATAATTTACTCAAATAGTATAGAAGTTTACATTTTGCATCAACAGTTTTGAAGATTTGTTGGGGGAAAATGCATGTAAGGTATACGGAGACACCTTTCCAGTAGTTATTTTCTGACCGTTTTGGTGCTGCTAAAAAGTTGTTTGAATCGCCAATATACGAGGGTGGTCTGAAAAGTTTCCGACCTAACAAAGATACAAGACATTTTTTCAGATTTTTTTTTTTATTTTTCAACATAGTCTCCTTGTACCTCTACACACTTCTCCCAGCGATGCTCCCATCTCTGTAACCCGTCCAAATAGTACTCGGCGTTTTTATCTGCAAAATAATTGTTCACGAAGGTGATTGCCTCTTCATTTGACGAAAATCTCTGTCCTCCGAGCGCAATTTTTAGATGAGGGAACAAAATGAAGTCGCTTGGGGCTAGATCTGGTGAGTAAGGCGGATGGTCAAGCAGTTCAAACCCTAATTCGTGGATTTTCGGCATGGCAACCGTTGAGGTGTGAGACGGTGCGTTGTCTTGGTGAAACAGGATTTTCTTTTTCTGCAAATGTGGCCGTTTTTCCGCAAGTTCTGACTTCAGCTTGTCAAGTGATGATGCGTAGTATGCTCCTGTAATGGTTTTTCCTTTTTGAAGATAGTCGGTTAAAATAACTCCATGACTATCTAGCACTATTTGGTGAACTTTGTCGATGTTTTCGTCGGTAGTTGCAGTTTTTGGACGTCCCGAACGTTCATCGTCTCCCAAGCTCTTACGGCCACGTTTAAATTCAGCTGCCCAAAATTTCACTGTGGTAAATGATGGTGCAGAGTCCCCATACACAGAATCCAACTCATCTTTGATTTGCATAGGCGTATTGCCTTTCAAAAAGAAATATTTAATGACAGCTCGATACTCGATTTTGTCCATTATCATAAAAATACTCACTCAAACGACTGTTACATAACAACTGCGTGTCCAAAATGGCTGAAACTTTGGTGAGTAACTGTCAACAGATGAACAACGAAATTCGAGTTCTGCCACTGACGAGTGCTGCTATCTTCATGTTGAGGTCGGAAACTTTTCAGACCACCCTCGTATATATATATATATATATATATATATATATATATATATATATATATATATATATATATAGTGCTGGTCTTAGTTATTTCTCTTAAAATGCAAGAGATGGCGTTGAATGATGTGAGATTATTTGAATACAATTAAAAAATATTAAGTAGGTATTTATTTAAATAAAATAATTTATTACTGCTAAGAATAAAAAAATATTTTATCAATTCTGCTACTACATATTATACTATACACTCACATATGCGTATGTATATTCTCGCTCTATGCCTTTTTCTCTTCCGTATATAGCCTACTATGTCTAGCGTCTTGCGTTACATTACACATTTTGATTACGAGTCAGCTATTTTTTCCCATGTAATTAGTATGTACAAAAAATTCTGGCACAACGCGCCAAAAGGTTTTCACTTCAGAAATTTATACAAGCAAGTTTGTATTGGTCCCAAATGCCCACTAATGGGCCAATTTTAACGGTGTCAATCGATTCACTTCATCGCGAATGCCATAGTGTATGTAATATTTATACGAAATCAATATGACGACCAGAAACCTGTTTAGTTATCCACGTAACTTTACGTTTTTAGCAGAACTAATTTCAAATGTTATGGAATTTGACTGATGTTGAATTTAGGGCCTCCAAAACTAAAAACTACGAAAGCAGTTCAAACACTTCGAGGAAAACCTACGATCGAGCCATCTGCTTGTGGCTATTATGTTGATGTTAATGCTAAGGATACAACGCCCACTTGTTTGGCCAGCTGTGACATTCGGCCAGCCAAACTATCAAGCGAAGGTCGAGCTACACTTCCGCTTTTAGGCGAACACCACATTTCCGTAAATATACAATAGCAGAGTAGGGAATAGAAAATGATGTATCGCTTTGTTCAAGGTCAGCGACTAAGTGGAGGCGGGTATGCGCACACGGGTCAAGTGGGAGCCACGAAATAGCAAAATATTTCCCAGAGTATAGACCTACACCAAGGACTGTTGTAATTCCGTATATCGGTTTTTTTCTGTAACTTCTATCGTTGAAACGGTAGTTGAAACTTTACCAGTGTCTAACGCCGTTCAGTCGTCTGTGTCACTGAACTTGCGCACCTCAAGGTCGTAGGCTCGGGTGTTGTAAGCATTACTCTTTCCGATAATACCGATTTGTCACCGTTAGTCTGACAAACAGCATGTACCTAAAAGAATCTCGGACAATACTGCGGTTATAAAATATTTGTCTTAAAATAATCTAGGCAGCAACGTTTTGTGACGTAATAAAAATAAAATAACATCGCATTAGCCGACATTTGATTGGTAAAAAATACCGCTTGGTGACGTAACAACTAACTATACGTATTAGAAAAACAATTACGTACCCTCTTCTAATTGAAATACCAAACCGAACATTCTTGAAAACAAAACACTGATTCATAACAATCTCTCCTAAACAGCTGAACAGATTGTAATGAAATTTGCGAGCGGCTTTCTCTTTGGTTGAAGGCTAAAAATGGTTTTAAAAAATCATCTGGTAAAAGAAGTAAAGAGGACGAGGGGATCAGTGTTTAAGGTACCGGAAAAAGCAACAGGAGCAACTGCAGCTCGAAATAAGAACCTTCAGGTGCGCAGTTAAGTGACGCAGTAGACTGATTAGCCACTTCGACCACCGAGCCCCGTGAAATAAAGATATAAGTTTTATATATATATATATATATATATATATATATATATATATATAGTACTATATATATTTTTTTTCTTAGAAAAAATATAAAGTTTATTGTAATAACATATTTAACAAAACAAATGTTTTTTAAAGAAAATTAGGCTCCTTATAAAAATAAAATGTAAGATGTTTGTAATATTTTCTAAAAAGATCTAAAATAACCTAAAATTATTCAAGATATATACAAGAGTAGATATTGTGAATTTTAAAAAGTCTGCGCATCCAATAAATAATTAAAAACTATGCACTTAATTCTAAAAACATAAAAAAAGTAAAAGAAAACTTTCAAAATTGTCCACTAAATATTTTTAAATTTCTAAACACAAAGTAAACTACGGAGAAAAACTAATATATAACACAATTATGGCTGTTTTTACAGTTTAAAAAATGTTTGAACAACAAATTTTACATTTAAAACTTTCAAACAACTCGCAACAAAATAGAGATAAACTTTGACAACGCCCAAACAGTTCTTACTTCACTACGTTGCAACAAGAAATGGAGGGGAAAAGTATAGCAAATAACAAGTTAAAGAAAAGGTGTCTGTAGTCGTTTGTACTGTTTGAAGGAAAACAGTTTAGCAGGAAAATAGCAGAAAAAAGTGTTAGTGCTTGCGGCAACGTTCGAATATAACGTAGGGGGTGGGGAAGTCCAAACTGTTGTTCCTTGTTTAACAAATAACGATCCAGTCCAATTCAAACTGTTAGTTTCCGTTTGGCAAAGCAGTTTGTTTTTCGTATATAGAATAACAGTTTGTTTTAACAGTTTGGAGTTTTCTTACCCATCGTAAGAAACATTGGTGTATAACACACCAATGTCATACACAGTGCTATTAAGTTATTTAATTGTATTTGAACACTGTCGCAAGATACCACCAGCATAGAGCTTCGCATGTCTCTTATACGGGTTATCATTCTGGTACGTTTGCATTCAATAAGTGTACTCAGAAGCGGCTGGTAACAATTATTCGCAGATTGCAACGCGAATAATCTTTGTTTTATAAAGAAGAAATTAGCTGTAGTTATTTTTTGTAACTACATACAGTAATGGTATTATGAATTTGGTATTTTAAAGCTGTACCAACACAGAACAAAGCAAAAAAAGTAATACTAGAGAAAAACGCAAATTTCCCTTTTAGTGTGTTTACCGTTACAGTTTTGAGATGAAATTTCCCCTCTATTCCGGAATACCTCGGTTATTTCTGGTTTCGTTCAATTATGTGATCATCGGCTGTTACGTATTTAGCCTTGAACATAGCGTGAGGCGTATATATCGGAACATATATTTCTACTAGGTGTTTTTCAACCCTAGTTGTACCGAGTACGGATATCTGAAGTAATTATAATGCAAAAAATATGAGGAGTTTTATATGTCATTTTATTTTTCAAACTCATTTTTCCTAGTTAGATGCATATCGTAGTTCCAGTGGTAGCACGAGTCCAGTAACCAGTACTCGTGTGTGTGTGTGTGTGTGTGTGTGTGTGTGTGTGTGTGTGTGTGTGTGTGTGTGTGTGTGTGTGTGTGTGTGTGTGTGTGTGTGTGTGTGTGTGTGTGTGTGTGTGTGTGTGTGTGTGTGTGTGTGTGTGTGTGTGAAATAAACTGGCATAAAGAATGGACGTTAAGAAATAAATTAAAACCTATTAAATTTGATAAAATGTATTTGATTTCACATTCCTATTTTGAATACAAAACGTTTGAAATCAGATTTTTCAAGATAAAAGCAATGCTTCCATCACGTGAGCGGGACAGGTGAGCGCCGAGTTAAGTCGCAGTTTGCAAATATACAGATGGCACGCTACTCTGATGTCCCTAATCACTTCTCGGAATACAGTCTACGTTTTCCTTGTAGGTAGCATTGACCCCGGAATCCAGGCGTTTCACTAAAACAAGTTTTGTTACATCACTTCTTGCCTGACGAAACATGCCGGTCCTATGCTACTATTTTTGTCATTAGCGTGTCACTTCGCTTCAAGTCACAACAGCCTCAGTATACCTGACGCAACATTCTAGGCCGTATAGTAAGCTTCTGAGAACGGTCATTAAGCTTCCACACAAAACTTTCTGACATTGAACCAAAAATAAAAATCATGTATCATATTTTCTCTTCCTTTTTACTTTAATTACGATAATTTGCTTGAAAATACGACAAATTAACATAGCTAGTTTTTAACAACTTAACCTGAAACTTATTTTAGCCTATCAGCTGTTCAATGAAATCAGCTTATTGTTACGAATTAATATAAAACAACTGATCTTTCAATATAACTACCAAAATTAAATTAACAATTCATTTCACACATTTACATCTGTCAAACTTCTTCGTAGTTTCCGTAGTGTAGTGGTTATCACGCTCACAAGCGCAAGGAGCCCGGTTCGATCCCGAGAGGAAACACAGGAAATTTTAATTATAATTAATTTAATATGAGACTTGCGACGAGCAAAATATACAATTATATATCAATTATAAATTGGTATACTCACGTCATGCAAAATCCAGCATCACATCCAGCCCTAAAACACGATACATGTTAAAAACTTTCATTCCTTATAAACACAGAAAGAAGCAGCATTTTTGCGACGTGATGGAAGCGAATTTATAAAATACAAATAAACCTCAATACCATTACGTTCTTTCTCTCCTTTTTCTTTTCCTTGGCGCTGCAGTCCTTGATAGGCTTTGGCCTCCCTCAAAACTCACCTCCGTTCCTGCCTGAATTGAACTTCCTCCCCGTCTTAAGTCTTCCTCCACATCTTTTATCTGTTACTCGGCTTTCCATTTCCTCTTCTTCCTTCCATTCTGCCATTCAAAAACTTCTTGGGTATTTGTACTTCTCTCACACTCCATATATCCCAACCATGACAGCCGCCCGGACTTTACAAACCACACTATGATGTCTCTGTCCTTATCGCCCTCCTTCTGCTCCCTTACTGGCCTTTATAGCCTTCTCATAATCAACACCATTACATAAACAAACATTTTAACTGACCAGTTTTTATAGAAAAGATTAAAAATTAAACTTAAAAAACTCGGATTTTCATTGGATAATATGCAATTTTGTATCCTTTTGTACAGTAAAAATAGAAGCATGATGCCGAAAAATTCATATTTTTTTAGAAAATCGCTTAAGCGTACAAATTAAAAATTCCAAATGATACATAAACCAGTCAACTAAGACTTAATTAATAACACCAATCTACTGGTATATTGGTGAAATATAGTTTGTTTGCATTTCCTTCAGTGTCAGTGTATACAGTTTTCCTGAATCAGTAGTCAGTCGCTTCGGCATACACAAGCTGTTGTACAAAGCATCTTCAATGAAGTTCGAAAATTTAAATCGCTAAATTATGCAGATCTGAACGTTGATTATGTTAGTGAAGTCATATCTTAAACAAAAATACACAATGTTACCTAAGTCGTTTAAGTTAATATTGAAAAAAATGATTTCGTTAATCTCTAATGGTTACTTGTCCAATATAAACAACATTCCCAATATAAATGGTCCCTTCCTGTAACACAACGATACTACCCTCACATACACGACACCCACATGAAATTTCGGGCACGGGTACTAAAATCTGAGCGATTTCTTTTTATGGAATAAGTAGGCTTTTTTTATAAGTGGAAAAAGTTGGAAGCCCGAGCCGGGACCAATGCTTGCACAGCCACAAATTATTTACAAAATTTCGCTCACAGTCCGTCAGCTCCCGTCAAGCCAAGTCCTCTTACACTAGCGTGCGTCTCGCCAGCCTGACTCAGTCAAGCAATGTGACTACTTTTTCAGTGCGGTTAGTAGCGGAAGTTCCACGCTCACAGATAGGTGTCCCAGCCTTGCTGTACACAGTTTCACCGTGCTGTGGAGTTGAATCTACGAAGCCGTAGTGAAACGTACACAGTTTAAGCCTACATCGTGTCTGAAGGTGAGTTTTAAACAAACTTGTTCAAACAAAAAATATTTATTTATTAAATTGTGAAGTGAAATATTTTATACTGTATGCTAATAATGTTATTGTGTTTGCGCCTGGCGTTGCTTCAATGAGAGTGAAACGAAAGCAGCAGTAATGGAGGCACGCAGTTGTCTCGCTGACGAGATGCGAACGAATTTAAAAAAGTATTTTTCTTAATCTTTCCCTTTTTTTTTGAAATTCTGCTTTTACCATCATAATCAGCATTGAAATCTGCAAACACTAACAAAATTTTAAATTGCATTGAAAGTAAAAAACTTGAACTTGACCGTCGTCAAATTAAATTTCTTAGTTTTGACGGATTTTGAAAATTCAAGACGTTAATTTATGTAATTTTCAACGCTGATTACGACGGTTAAATCAGATTTTCAAAACCGTTTAAGACAAAAACGCTTTGCATTTTTACAGATTTGAAATAGCCGCTACTTTTTTTAAACGAATTTTGCTGGTTAAGAATTTGTCAAAGCTGTTGCCAAGTTTGAATGAAATCCGATCGACATTGGGAACGTGAGCGTGTTAACAAACACACACACACACACACACACACACACACACACACACACACATATATATATATATATATATATATATATATATATATATATATAAACTTAACGACCCCTTGAAAAAGTAATGTAGAGTTCAGGATTGGTGCTCAGTTCAAGGTCCCGCTTACCATGATAACTGCTCCAAATAGCTCCTTTTCCAAAGAGTCAGTAATTATTTTTACAGGATAAGAAGATAGAAAAAACTTGTTAAAGCATGTTTGTAGTTAGTAGATCTACATAGAATAAACGAATGGTTTATCACAACTTAATATAACTGTTAATTTAAACGCAATCCTTACCATTAGGCTACTAATATTGCACTACGTAATGTAATACAAAAACATCTAATAACTGTACAAAAAACCTAATACATGTACGCTACTTATTAGGCTTATCTGTAATACGTCTTTTATTATTAAAAACTGAAAGGACATTTTTAAATTTTGAACTGCTAGAATTATATACCGGATTCGATTGTAAGGAACTATTCACTATAAAATTTACTAATTTTAGATTATTTAACCGACAGTAAACACAACTTTTGTTTTCATACAGTTTCTAAGTAGTCAGCTCACTTTTTTCGCCAGTTGACAATTTATATAAACAAATATAAATTGTTGGCAACCGATATAAACCAATTTTACTAAACGCAGATAGTTTTTCCGATCTGGGTGCGTTTTTTCCGCACTTTAAAGTATGGTTACCGCTGTTGGTTTCTTCAACACAGCCTCAAGTCTTCATTGGCCTAACTGGCATAAAGTAAAGCACAAAACGTCTTCCTAGAACTAAAACAACGTATCCTACAAAGACAAGTGAGCCGCCTCGGTGGCCTAGTTGATAAGGGGTAAAGCGTACTGGGCTTTTACCCCGAGGACCCGGGTTCGATTCCCGGCCAGGGCTTGGCATTTTCATACGCTATAAATCATCCCATCGTCTGCATTAGCCCAAGTGTGCACAATAGTCGGACGTTAAAAAAAAAAAAACAAAGACAAGTTTGTCTTGTAATATTTTTGAAGTTAAGTTAAATAGATATTTAGTGGTTACGGGATTTGATAGACCCTGATACCGCGATCAAAGGTTTTATTGTACACTTAAATATTTTAAATACTGATTCAGTACCTTAATAAGTTAGAGTAGTCCACTGATTAGTTCATTCAGCAGGAGATTCTCAGGGTTCTAGAAGAAACACCCTTCGCCTCCTACTGGCAAAAGCCTCGGTCCCCATAGCATACGCACAGTTTCTCCGTGGTTTTTTTCAGATTCAACCTCAAACTACAGTGTCTTAAAGAGTTCCGTGGTCTTCTGAATTGCCCTCAACACCGGTTCACTATTGTCCCCCTAAGTCCACCTAAATAAACCTCGTTTAATAACGTACCGGACTGACAGTCCTCCAGTCTAGTAGTACGGATCTCCGTTAGCCCCTGTCATCGCAGCCTCCCATACCCATTGGAGGCTAGACTTAATTAGAAGTCCTTTTGCTACCGCCTCCTTTCTTTTCAGTTTTCGCTTTGACGCTCCCGGAAGACGTTTGTACATATAAAAACATCTGCCTGATTTGAAATAAGACTTACTGATTTGAGATGTTAGACCCCATCTCTCGCTTCTTTCATTGCAGATTCGCCTAGCGTCCAAGCAATCTGCTGCAGTTCACTGGTTGAGGGTCTCGTGGTATTATGGGCCCCAGTTTCCACAAAATGATACTTTTGCCAGTTTTCCAGTGTTTTTTGGAGTTTTCAAGGTTTGTTCCCAGCTATCAAAATCTCACGAGTAACTAAGGAAGTAAAATATCTACACAAACAGAACCCCGAATGCATTTATAAGCTGTGGATTAAATTTGGAATTCATATGGAATCCAGAATCCCCTCTCCGTTAGTAACGCAGCCTTCGGTATACGCTGTTTTATCTTGGTGTGGACGTGCACATGTATAGGCAAGGACTCTTATGAAATGGAAGCGATGAGTTTAGGTACTGATTCCTCCAGAGGGTTTGCAGATAGAAGCAGAACATATGGACAGGACACACAAATTATGTAGCAACCAATCCTCTACCGGGATTGTAATGGAGTGTTACAAACCTCCTACCTAAATAGTTACCTTAACCTAACCTAACCTTCTAAGTTAACCTAGGATTTAAAAAAAATGTTCCAACAGATCTGCAACTGCGGTGAAGGTCTTGTGAAGTCTATAGACTAAAGAGGAATCAAAAAATTAATGAAAGCCGTCGAATAAAAACCTTTGTTAAGCAGTTTCACTTTCGAAGCGATAGCAAGCGTTGCTTTTAGTCTTCAGCTGGACAAAGATAACGAGGACGTAAAAGAAAAATCTTCATTACTTCAACCAACCCCTAATTAGGATGTTTTATGGAAATCACAGTAATTTTAAAGTTATTTTAATGTAACTAACTTTAAAAGATGTTTGTTTTCTATGTTCCAGTTTAATCATTTTGTACCCCAAACATGGCGGTCATTTTTGATTCATCGATTTACGATCTGGCTGCAGGAACTGTTTTACTAGTTGTCTGTTTATACTGGTACCTTACGTCATCGTTTAACTATTGGAAGGATCGCGGAGTAGCCTACCTACATCCGTTACCAGTTTTCGGAAATTTAAAAGACGTTTTTCTCGGAAAGAAGAATCCAGGTGAATTATATCAAGGATTTTATGACGCAATGAAAGGTGAAAGGTACTTCGGGATTTTTGAAATGAAAGCACCGGTTATGATGCTGAGAGATCCTGAACTGGTGGAAAAAGTGCTAATAAAAGACTTTAATCATTTCTACGACCGAGGACTTCCTTTTGATTCCGAACGCAATCCTTTAGCCGCCAATTTATTTAACCTCGAAGGAACAACTTGGCGCAACTTGAGGTACAAACTCACACCTACTTTTACCACGGGAAAGTTAAAAGGCATGTTCGAGCAGATTTGCAACTGCGGTGAACGCCTTGTCAAATCTATAGAAGAAGAATCAAAAACGGACAAAACCATCGAAGGAAAACCTTTGATAAGCGATTTCACTTTCGAAGTGATAGCCAGCGTCGCTTTCGGTCTGCAGCTGGACAAAGATAACGAAGACAGCAAAACGTTCCGTCAAGTTGTAAAAGGCGTCACTGAACCCACCAGGCTCGACACACTGCGCATACTGGTGAACATATTCTTGCCGAGCTTGGCGAAGAAGTTGGATATCAAACTGTTGCCTCAGCCTGTTGAAGATGCCGTAATGCAACTAATACGAAGCACTTTGAACTACAGGATGTCCAACGGTGTCAATAGAAATGACTTTTTGCAGCTGATGTTGAATTTACAAAAACAAGAAAAAGACGGGACCTTAAATTTTCAGAAACAATTTGACTACCACATTCACGACGACCTTATCAATCAGATTATGCACGCGCCAAACAGTGAGGATGCGGAAGATCATTTGAAAACTAAAGACAAAGGTGCGTTTGAAACTTTTTAAAATATGTATATCCTAGTATGTAAAATTATTAAAACGTTTACAAACAACATACACAAATCTTAAAATGTCTATTAGTTTGTGTTTTTTAAACATACAATATAATTTGAAAACAGTTGATTACAATGCTCAAATATGGAATTAGGTGATTCTATAGAGTGTAAACATATTTTTACATTATATTTAACATTCCCCAAAAGGCAGCACTTTCTGTAAGATAGAAGCGAATTTCTATAAGTATTTTCCTTCATCTTAACCTTTTTGAAATTCCGATTTCACCGTCATTAAAATCTGCATACATTAGCACTTTAAATTTTCAAATTACATTGAACATAAGAAAATGAATCCTGAACACCGCGAAATAAGAATGTTTTAATTGTATCGGACTTTAAAATTTCAAAACGCTAATTTATGCAGTTTTTGACGTTGATTACGACGGTGAAATTGGATTTTCAAAAACAAATTTAAGACAAAGTTACGAATTTTAAAAAAAACTGCCGCCATTTTGAAACTGTTAAACGAATTTTTTTGTTAACTAACTTGTTCAAGCTATTACCATAATACATTTTTACGCCAAGTTTGAATAAAATCGAACCAAAATTGCGAAATCGAGCAGGCTAACACACACACACACACACACACACACACACACACACACACACACACACACACACACACACAAAACAATTTGTTCATTTTATATTATAACAATATAAATCAATTGTATAATGTAAATTTGTTCATTATAATTAATTTATTATATCTAATTAATAATTAATTAATTAACTATAATTAATTAGAAATATAAAGTTGTTGATTTCTGTTATAAAAGTTATTATAAATTAACACTTTCAATAATTAAATAAGTGCTGTTTCTGGTTAAGTTCTCGTTCAGCTATTTACAATCTAAAGTTATTGCTGGTCATAACTTACCTGAAAGATTCACTAGCTATGTTTTCTTTGCAGCTTTCATAACAGACTGGTTGATAGCAGCGCAGTCCTTGGTCTTCCTCACCGAAGGATCGGAATCCATTTCCTCTACGGTCAACTTCACCCTCTACTGTTTGACTCAAAACCCTAAAATACAACAGAAAGTTCAACACGAGATAGACTCAGTTTTGGCAAAAAACAACAACAAATGGTCTGCAGAAGCAGTCAGGGAATTACTTTATCTTGAACAAGTCATACAAGGTAATTTTTGTGTGAAATAATTCTTCTAATCAGGCAAATTTTCCTGTTTTTTTTGTCTGTAACTTCCGATACAAACTTTTCGTAGAAATCATTTCTGTTACTGAACCAAAAATAAAATCATGTGTTATGTTTTTTCTTCCTTCTTTTATTTTAATTACGACAATCTGTTCGAAAACAAAACAAATTAACATAGCTGGTTTTTAACAACGTAACCTGGAACTTACTATAGTCTACGTTACGAATTAATATAAACGACAAATTAACACAGCTAGTTTTAATAACATAACCTAAAACTTATTACATCCTATGAGCTGTTCAATGAAATCAACTGTACGTTAATTAAACGAGAGAATTAATAACGACGACGATTAATATAAACGATAAATAAATATAGCTTTTAACAACATAACCTGAAACTGTTCAGGTTTTAACAACATAACATAGCCTGTCAGCTGTTCAATAACATAAGCTGATCTTTACGAATTAATATAAAACTGATCTTTCAATATAACTACCAAAATTAGATTAACGAATCATTTCATATACTTAAATCGGTCAAATTTCTTCGTAGTGTAGTGGTTATCGCGTTCGCCTCACACGCGCAAGGTCCCCGGTTCGATCCCTGGCGAAAACATAGTAATTTTTAATTATAATTAATTTAATATGAAACCTGAAACGCGAAATATATATATGTATATTCGCTGCTTATATATATATATATATATATATATATATATATATATATATATATATATAAACATATTTTTATATTTATTTATTTATTATATACATTACAACTGAGGATTTACACATTTAGTAATTTAGTTTTATTATGAAAAAACACTTTAAGAAATATAACCCATTGGTTACTCTCAATTAACAATTAAGTCCAGTGGCTTTGTTCTGCGCAGTCGTCTATCTCCCGTACCAGTGTCCAACAAAGTGCACATCTCAGGATGTAAATGTTTAGAGACGCGTCGTCCATGCATCACTGTGTGCTTCTTCACTTCTTCATTGACTAGTTCCACTTTGAGATCTATGTGTAGGTTATCACTCCTCACATACCACAGAGCATTAACTATGCAGCGAAGCACTTTGTTCTGGAATATCTGCATTATATTAATTATATTAACATGCTTATATATACTTTGGGAATGTGCAAAGAAGAATAATGTCTTCTTTGCACATCCCCAAAGTATATATAAACATGTTACATGAATGATAAACATATAAACATGACACATGTTAAAAACTGAAAGTTTGTCCAACGATTTTGCAGCGATTTTTTTATTTCTTTTCTCAAGAGAAAAGCACTCAACAAATCAATGATTACTTGGTTTCAGAAACGTTGCGCCTTTATCCTCCAGCGCCGGTCCTATTCCGAATTTGTACGGAACCCTACAAAGTCCCTGACTCAACTTTGGTCGTAGAGAAAGGAGTACGTCTTGTGATTCCTGTGTGGGCCATACACAACGACCCACAGAACTACGATTCGCCTCAACAGTTCAACCCCGACAGGTTCCAAGACAACAACTTCAAGCCCAGCGGCACTTACTTACCTTTTGGTGATGGCCCGAGGATCTGTATAGGTAAGACGTCGGTGCGAATGTTAATGCACACGTACGCACGTACATTGAGAACCTTATGTTAAACATTCAATTTCTTCTTATAAAGATAGAAATTAAAATTAACACGTGCAACAAGGCAAAACCATCAAACCACAAAACCAATCTACTCTACAAATACCGTGACAGTAAAGTTCTTTTTATATTCTTCTTTTCTGCTAGGATTATTGTCACTATGTTCAGTATAATAATCTGCCTTCCCTATTTTCGTCAGTTCTACTTTCGTTGACGCGTTTCGGGGAACCTCCATCTTAAAAACCTATATCTATACTCTCTCTCTATATATATCTGAGTATAGATATACTTTTTGAAGATGGAGGTTCTCCGAAACGCGTCAACGAAAGTAGAATTGACGAAGCTGGGGAAGGCAGATTATTATACTGAACATAGTAACCATAACAGTAGTACACAGCTGCATCTCTGACGTGATGGAAGCAAATTTCCTTTGCATATTGGTAGTTCTAACCGTTAAATTACAATGAAAATTTTTAATGCTTGTTTATGTTCATTTTAACACTCATTACGATGGTGAAAAAATGTTTAAAAAATTGCAAGGAAAAGTTATGCGATTTTAAGATTTGGAATGACCGACAATTTTAAAAAGTTGAGCGTATGTTCCGAGTAACGAACGTGTACCACTTATAACGAAAATCGATTTCTTGTTTTAAATGGAATCAGACCAAAACGGTGAACGTGACACTGCTAATAGACACACAAACTGACGAACACGTGAACTTTGAAGATCTATTGTGCTACCTTTCTGTATTCCTCAATTGCACAGTTACAGCGCCTCTCCAACTCTAGTCTCTTCATAAAATATTGGATCTGGAAAGGCTTCTAAGGTAGGTAACTCCCCCATTTCTAACTGATGACTTACCAATTCATTATTACAGTGCCTCAGATGCTTGCTCTGCTAATTCCCTTTCAATTTTCTTTTCCCTTGACGCTTATTAAGGAGGTTATGCTATATCACGCTAGCTTTTTTGTTGTGCGGTGAGTTTCCACTCATTCTGTTTTTCATATTTATTCATGGAAACATTATATCTAAGGAAATTGTGTCCGTCGATACAGAGCCCTGCATGCATGGGTAAGGCTAAGGTATACTGCGAGGTCGCCAGGTATACCAGGGCTCCGTTTGATACACCATTAGGCCGGTGTCAGTCACTCCATCAGCACGGGTCGCTTTACACTTTAGAGTTAACTAAGATAATGTAGAGTAGTGAGTGTGTGTGTGTGTGTGTGTGTGTGTGTGTGTGTGTGTGTGTGTGTGTGTGTACAGTTGAACGAACGTTGATATCCCCCAAATCGTCGGATGTTAAGTGTAGCGTAATTTTTCTAAAAGTCCGGCAAAACGCCGGTTTCATTGTCCCAAAACAAAAATCCTACTACTCTTATACAGTGTCGATAATTTCCAAGTTGCAAAACACAGAGGAAAAGTCTTGAGTGAAATGGAAATAACCGACGCAAATAAGATTGATAAAGATGTTGCCAGCTGGCAGATAAGTATCGCCAGAATTACTAGTGCTAATGAAGGTACCAGAAACGCATAGATGTTCTGAAGAGAGTTGTATCAATAGATAAAATTGAACAGAATCCAAGTTGGTAATTATGTTATGTGCCCGACTTTGTTCCAATACTGACTCGTGTTGATTATTGTTTCAGCGATGAGGTTCGCAGTGTTGGAAGTGAAGATGGTGTTGGCGAGAATACTGGCGCAGTACACTGTCAAGCTGAGCCCAAAAACTAAACTGCCCCTAACATTCAAGAGAAACTCATTTTTACTGCTACCCGAAAACGGTTTCTGGTTCGAATTCGATAACAGAGTTACAGTTTGTTAAAAATGTACTTTTATGCCTTTTATATCTATTAATATTTGATTAAAAAAAACATTTCGACATTTGTTTGTCAAAATAAAGAGTAGGTTTTTCCAGCAATACAATCTAATTTATTTGTTATTTTCCTAGACGTTCACATGTTGTACCAGTTAAACTAATGAGGACGAGGAATCAGCTGAAACGGAAAGGGTACAGCTTATGGCAGTAATTGCAGTCTCGAACCTTAAGGTGTGCAAATCCAGAAACGCAGCAGGCTGACTGGTGCCTTTACCACCTCAACCACGCCGGTTCTGTTTTGGTTTTTAAATGTTACTTCTACATTCACTCAAATGTATACTAATGAGGTGATTAAGATCGTCAAAACTGTTTGACTTAAGCCTCTCGGGCATGAAGACGTTAAGCACAACAAACAAACAAGCTATATAACTTGTATATCCTAATAAAAATTTTTCAGAATTTTCAATTATTGTACAGGACAATAGGTTCGCTACAACTGAAGTTCACTTTACTGTGTTTGTACTGATTATACCTAAAGGCTCCGTATCACGAGCAGGTAGCGCCACCTCTGACTCCGGAGGGCATTGTAAATTGTAATACTACATACTAAGTCAAACAGTACACTGACAGGCTTGGTCAGACCATTATATAAACGGACTAGAAGTACAGCCACCATTATAAAAAGCGTGCTCGATATCAGAGGCTAAAGTCCAAGGGGGAGATGTTTGGGAAAATAAGCAGTACTATTTTATACTTAATTGTAGTTGAACACTGCCGCAAGATGCTACCAGCAGCGAGCGCTCACATATCTCTCATATTAGTTATTATTCTAGTATGTTTATATTCAGTGACTATTCAGAACGCAGGGTTCGTTGCCATTTTTCGCCGCCATTCGTCGCCAAGTTCTCGGCGATCACAACAACAACAAAATAATATAATAATCAACTGCAGTACTGCCTTGCTAGAGAATATAGACATATTTATAGAGTCTATTTTGAATAACGCGACCCATTTCACTTGTGGAGAGGAAAATAAGGTTTTACAGCATTTCCAAGAACGTCCCTACTACCTTTATAGTCCTTCAAGAAATAAAAGATTTTTTATGAAAAAATGCATCATAAAAAACAACCACAAAAAACGAATGTTAAAATAATATTCATTTGTTTTACTTGAATAGATTTATTGTATTACTTCCTTGTAATAAAAACAGCTTGCATTTTCCTGTATACTTTTACTGGGAATTTTATCTCTAACTTGTGGGCATTATCTAACTGAAATAAAAATAAATAAAGAATCAAATGAAATAATAGGTGTCATAAAATATCAAGGTGTGTAAAATGTCAACAATTAACTGAAATACTTAGGCATTAAAAATTAAAACAGTTTTTGCAATAAGTTTATACAGGAAGATTTAAAACTGTACGAAAATCTATGGGGAGCTATTTCTATATATACAAGAATGAAAAAAGGTCATAATTAACACATGTTCGAACACGTTTCCATTTTCCACCAGCCGCCATTTTGTTTTTTTAACAAATATATATATATATATATATATATATATATATATATATATATCTGTAGAACGCTTCGATCAATAAAATTGCGAACTTGCTTGCTACCTCGCCCGATAGTTTTTTTTTTTTTTTTTTTTGTTTAACGTCCGACTATTGTGCACACTTGGGCTAATGCAGACGATGGGATGATTTATAGCGTATGAAATGCCAAGCCCTCGCCGGCAATCGAACCCGGGTCCTCGGGGTGAAAGCCTAGTACGCTATCCACTAGGCCACCGAGGCGGCTCGCCCGATAGAGCCTCTTTGGAAAAAATAATCAACTCCATACGTTGAATAATAACCGTTGATAAGACATGGGTCCATCATTTTGAACCAGAAAGTAAAACGTCAAAGTCTGATATGGAAACATCCTTCATCTCCCCAAGCAAAAAATTCAAAACTCAGCTGTCTGCAGGAAAGGTTATGATGACGATATTCTGGGATATAGAAGGTCCAATTTTAGTTGACTTCAAACCTAAAGGTCAAACAATAAACAGTGACAGCTACAGTGATCTACTACATTAATTTAATTCAAAAAATCAAATTCAAAAGACATGGTAACCTTTCTAAAGGCGTGATTTTATTTCAGTATAACGCTCGACTCATACTGCTAAAAACACAGTCCAATGTCTTCAAAATCACGGTTTTCAGCACCTCCTTATAGTCCAAACTTGGCTCCAAGCGATTTTCATGATTTCGGCCCATTTAAAAGAACAATTGCGAGGAAATCATTATCGATCTGATGAAGAGGCCGTACAAGCAGTGCAAAATTTTCTGAACACCAGGCCGAAAACCTTCTTCCAGGAAGGAATTCTAATTTTGGTTAGAAGATGTACTAAGTGCACAGAAGTAGGAGGGGATTATGTTGAAAAGTAATGCTAGTATCATTTATGTAAGTACAATAAATATGTAGTTTTTTCAATTTCATTTTACTTATGGACTTAACCTCGTAGGAAGTTAAAACAGAAACCAATGGATGAATGTGAGATATTGGAATCTTAAGCCGGTATACGCGTACATTCGGGCTCTGGTAGCAGACACAGAGAGCAGGCTGCAAAGAATAACGTAGGACTGGAGTGAGACTTTGGATAGAAATGTGGTGGACTTAAATACAGTATACTCACGATAATCCAGCACGTCTACCAATATATGTTATTTGTGTTTTTCAAAACAAAATAACGGATATTAGAATCGTACGTCAACAACTCCGAGTGTGTGTGAAATAAGCGACAAACAATAAAATTCGGCGAGTTTCAGGAGATCGAAGAAGAGCTTTTTTCTTGGTTTTTATCATAAAGCCGTAGGCACCAATTTCTGGGGCGATAATACGTGAGAAAACAAAGATTTTCTATTAAAAAAATGGCGGACAAAGATGACTTTAAAGCCAGTGACGGGTGGCCCGATAAATTTAAGAAACTTTATGGAATCCGTTTTTTGTCTATTTCTGTTAAACAACTACCGCGCGATGTTAATGTTGTTGCTCCGTTCATACACAAGTTTAAAGAAACAGCAAATAATTTAGGTTTGGGTTCGAATCAAGTTTACAGTGCGCACGAAAGTAGTTTATTTTTATGAATGTTTCTAAAACAAAATTCGTTTAAATGTACTGCATATTGTAGTGTACATGTATGGGGGGGGGTTCAGATTAGCTGTATCTATTGAGAGGATTTAGACGTTCCTCGCGGTACCCGAGTCTAACACACACTTACAACACTACACATAAAACTTTAACACTTGACACTCACACATACATTTAGGGAGGCGATAATAATAGCCTTAATGTGCTTTTCGCCTTAAAATAACAAAACAAAATGTAGTGTACATAGAGAATACTGTGTAAATTTTCCCGGTAATTTTAAGAGTTTTTCGGTTTGTTTTGAAGTTTTTTCAATTTTCCTTTCTTTCTAATTATCTTAAGTCGGTTATCCGAAAACAGCGATGTGCGATATACGCCGAACTACAGCGAGTTTCCTACCTGTTATTGTTTCCTTCCGGCTGCAATATCATTATATCATTGAACTATTAATATTGAACGAATTAAATCCACTGAACTATTCGAATGTAGGTTTTTGTTGAAATCCAAATCTTAGTAGGTTCAGATAACGTGAGTCATAATTAATGGAGATACTTGTCTCCCCCCCAAATGCAACCTTGTTTGGAGGTAATTTGTCAATCCCACGGTCGCACGGACCAGCAGCCAGTACTGAAGCAGAGTTCCTCGTGAAGAGTTGACTATGCGAACTTGTGTGTGTAAGACAACAGTCACTTAAGGTAGGTTATGTTTTCTTATTTGTGTTTTTAATAGCTTTTATTGCTACAACTATTATTCCAATTCTATTTGAAATGTAATAAAATTTAAAGTAATATACAGTAATTTAAACAACTGTAAGTAAATTTTTGTTTATTTTTTATTACATGGTGGTATTTTTTACTCTGTGAAATAAAAAACAAAAAAATATTTTTTATGCTTTGTCAATGATTTTATTTTATAGGCCTCGTAATAACGGTATGGCAGCAAATTTAAAAAAAAAAACAATATTTTACGCTTTGTTTTAAATTTTGATTTCAACATCGTAATCAGTGCTTATTACCATTTCAATTGTAAGCACTACCATTTCAATTGGACAGACTACTAACTGCGTGCCCGTGCTTCGTTATGGAATTTTTCAGGGAATAAAATTTACAGTAGCAAGTTTTTTAGTACGACAAAATGTAATTCTTTGAAATTATTTTTGGTGTTAGCAGCTTAAGGAGAAATGACGTCCCTTGTCTTCCTTTTACAAAAGTTAATATGTAATTACATCCAATTGTCAAAACAACAGCACTAAAAATCGAATTTAATTCAGACCACTCAGTCTCGGTGGGAAATAACTTTTACAGAAAGATATGGCTGTGAAATCACTTTCTAAACACTCTTGGCAATAATAAGAACAAAACGAAATTTTCAGCGAAACCAGTTCAGTAGTTTTTGCTTTTATAGAAGGCACACATACAAACATTGCCATACATACATATACACACACATATATATATATATATATATATATATATATATATATATATATATATATATGTATATATAAATGTGGTGTGTGTATGTGTGTGAGAGAGAGAGTGTGCGCGTGTGTGTGTAAGTGTGCGCACGCGCGTGCATATATATATATAAATGCACATATAGTGCGTGTGTGTGTGTGTATATATATATATATATATATATATATATATATATATATATATGTGTGTGCGTACGTGCGTGTGTGTGTGTGTGCGTGCGCGCGCGCGCGCGTGTGTGTGAGAGAGAGAGAGAGAGAGAGAAAGAATGAAAAATACAAAAATTTATGCAGTTTTTAACATTGATTTCGACAGCGTAATGCTGTCATTTTGAAACCTGTTAAATCTTTCTGGGCAAATAACTGACCAAGAATCGATTTTCATATCAAGTCTGAGTCAAATCGGATACAATTTCGAACGTGGAAATGTTAACACATCTCAATGTGTATTTATAGATATTTTAATAGATATTTTAAATACCCCCCCCCCAATATAGTTTCAGCTCAAAGTTTTAAGTTCCGGGTCTGACTCTTACTATGAGCCACTTCAACAGCTCATTTTCGAATGAGGATTCGCTAAAAACTTCAACGTAAGCATAAATGTAAACGCGCGGGAACAAACCACTCGCGTTGCTGCATTCTGTGGTGAACGTAACGAACTAGCTCGTTCCGAACAAAACGGAACGAATGTTTTGAGTAGTCACCTCATTGAAGACCAATAATAACGGGAAAGGGAAAATCTTAGGTCGTATCCAGGAGGGGGTTGGTGGTTGTAACGCCCCTATTGATAAAAAATTGAAGATTTCTAACACATTTTCGAATGTTTTTACTATAGTTTAGTTGAATTTTTACGTCATTATTTGTCTCGCAACAAACCCCAAACCCACTAATAAAGCAACTACTGAATTACTGCGCTACTATACTATTAAATATTAACGTTTGGATTGTACACGCTTAGTGAAATGCTTCTTCACTGCAATTATAACGTCAGACATGAAAACACAGATATTTGGTATTTTTTGCAAGCCTACTTGGAAAACCGTAACTTTAAAATTTTTTTTGGATAACCTAAAAGTATTTTAAGAACATCCTCATGTCTTACTGAGTATTCAAATTATAGGCGTTTTCCTAAAAAAAACAAGAATAATGTTGCTCTCAGAACGCTTTAAAACTCGCCATTTTGCATCTAAATTTGGAAAAATTTCCAGTGGAAGACCCTCCGTACTGGAAACCCCCTCCATTTGACCATCGACCATTGACATACGCCTATGTATGTATGTATAAATATATAGTTTATATTTCTTTTTTTCATATCACAAAAAATAAAATGAAATAAAACTTTCCTTATAAAGTGAAAACTTCTATGGTCGCGATTGACAAAACATGCGTATAAACATTTGCTTTCGCGTCACGCTTGATTCCGTAACGCACAACTAACATCATATATAATTGTTCTTGTATATATGTAGACTTGAAGTGACTACTTCTAAACAGCTGATTTCGCACAACAGCTGTTGCTTCATTTTCGTTTCAATCGAGGTTATGTTTATTGTTCTCGTTAATTTTAAAAAATATGTATTTTCTAAATTTGCGTGGTTAAATTATTTAATTTATAAGAATTTTTGAATCCCAGAATCACAAATATTTATATTTATTATTATACTTAGACTATTAAACGCCTTCCTGAATGCTTCTAAATTTTTATAAAAATAATTAAATTAAAACAGTGAAAATTTGAATTATAACAGTCAGGCGTGCCAAAATAAGTAGTCATTTCTGTCGGCCAGTCCTGCGACTGCCTATTTTTTTAAAATTTTGTTTGTGTCTAATAAATACACATCATCAGAAGAAAAGAGAAAATGGTTTAAAATTATAACTCAGTTGTACACCCTTTTATCGTCTCTTCTAATTAAGTGTAATTATTATTAAACGAAATATGAAGAATTTTTTATTTCCTAGCTTCATGCATGTCTTAGTTCCAGTAATAGGGCGAGCCCAGCACGGCTGCATTGTCCTATCGATCTGTTCACTTTATTCTGAAAATATCTGTTTTGTGTGTAACTTTACAGTTGGCCGTGAAGCGGTTAATGTGGAATTATAGAACATATTTCTTGAGATAATGTACAGATTTTTATTTTTTTACAGTCGAGAGAATGCTCCCAAAAAAATCCGTCCGACCTCTCGTAACCCATAGTTTGGGACCGCTGTTCTATTGTAAGGGCATTATATGTTCCCACGTTTATAAAATGAACGTTTTGATAACGATAGGCTATGTTTCCGTTTTACAATTCAATGTCGCAAAATTAAGTTTAAATTTATTCCCAAGTAATTACTTGCATGCAGTGTGTATACACTAATAACACAGTAACAGATTATACATTACACTGAAGGTTACTGAAGGAGGTATACATTGACTGAGAAAAGATGTATACCTTGTATACAACATTGTAGATCCCTCAAGCAAACAAAGTTGTGTTTATGTAATAAGTAATCACTACAAAGTGATGACAAAACCAACCTATATTTAAGCACGCAATTACGAGTATTTTTTCCTTCTTAGTTGCAAAGAAACTGACAGTCAAGCTACCGGTAAGGATGTAATATGTAAAATTACTGCCACTAAATAAATGTTGAATAACTGCGACAAGAAGGTGTCTCGCTGACATGATGGAAGCGATTTTTCAAAAGTAATGTTATATTACCCTCTTATTTTCGAAACTCTTATTTCATTATCACAAACTTTCAAAATGTATTGAAAATACGAGAACGAACCCTGATCGCCGTCAAATTAAATGTCTTAATTTCGAAGTTTTCAATATTTAAAACGCTAATTTATGCCACTTTTAACGCTGATTACGACGATATAATCAGATTTTTTAAAAAATTTTAAGGCAAAAAAGTTACTAATTTAAAAAAAAATTAAAACGTCATGTACAATGCTTACGCAATTATTTTCTTAAAGCCCCGCAGAGGGATGCAGACTAGCTGCACCTATTGAGAGGATTTAGGTGCACGACATTCCTGACAACTCAGCATTTCTAGTTTTCAAAATCCTCTATGTATACTTCATCTACAGTTGATGATCTCCAAGCCCCCATGTCCTTTTAGCAAATCTTCTCCACCTATTGAGAGACGTCCCTCGCGGTACCCGAGTCTAACACACACGTATACTTACAACACTACACTTACGACTTTAACACTTTACACTCACACTTACATTTAGGGAGGCGATAATAGTTTCAATGTGCTTTTCTGCCTTAAAATAACAATATATATATATATATATATATATATATATATATATATATATATATATATATATATATATATATATATATATATAGCCTATATAACTTCTTAAAGAGTTATGAGAATGTCGTGAAATACCCTGTGCAATGCTTAATAAACGGGGTTTTTTGCCAAAGGGAGCTAATTTATTTATACTGAATAAGGCTGCTGAATTTATATCCTGCTTATTTAAGATAATATCGACGTTGACATTATGCCGTTTTATCATTAAGTCTTCCGATTTGATGAACACGAATTATAGAGGTTAATATTAAGTTATGTCTAATAAGTTTTTTCTTATGTTTCAGTTCAAACAATTTAAACAAAAACATGGCGATCATATATGATTCCATAATTTACGACCTGGCTGTACTTGCAGTTTTGCTTGGCTTCGGTTTGTACAAATTCTTCACGTCCTCGTTTAACTACTGGAAGGACCGTGGCGTCGCCTTTTTAGAGCCGTTACCGTTTTTCGGTAATTTAAAAGAACAGATCCTCGGTTTAAAAAGTCCCGGTGATATGTACCAGGGCTTTTACAACGCTATGAAAGGTGAAAAATATTTTGGATTTTTTGAAATTAAAGCACCGGTTATGATGGTAAGAGACCCCGACCTGGTGGAAAAAGTGCTTATAAAGGATTTTAATCACTTCTATGACCGCGGGTTTCCTGCCGATGAAGAATTCGATCCGTTGAGCGCGAATTTGTTTAACTTGGAAGGAAAGACTTGGCGCAACTTGAGATACAAACTCACGCCTACTTTTACCACGGGAAAACTGAAAGGCATGTTCGAACAGATCTGCAACTGCGGAGAAGGCCTCGTAAGGTATATCGAAGAAGAATCTAAAAAAAACAAAGCCATCGAAGGAAAACCGTTGATAAGCGGTTTCGCTTTCGAAGTGATAGCCAGCGTCGCTTTTGGTCTGCAGCTGGACAAAGATAACGAAGACAGCAAAAACTTCCGTAAAGTTGTAGAAGTTATGTTTACACCAAACAAGCTCCAGATGTTTAGATTCTTCGCCATTCTGTACATGCCCAAAGTAGCGAGGAAAATAGGTCTCAAACAGTTTCCGCGGAATGTTGAGGACGTAGTGATGCATCTAGTACGGGAAACTTTGAACTACCGCACGTCCAACAACGTGCAAAGGAATGATTTCCTGCAACTGCTGTTAAATCTGCAGAAACAAGAAAAAGAAGGAACCCTCAACTTCCAAAAGGATCTCGACCATCATCCTGAAGATGACGTTATCGATCAAATGGAGCACGTATCTAAAGACGACGACGAAGATTTACAAGATAAACAGAAAGGTACGTACACAATTGTATTATACAATTGATTTACCTTTTAAAGACTGAAAAACCGTAAACCATTCATATCTAACGACATATTAGGATGTTAAGGTTAATTTTATGTTTAATATTCAAGCCCCAATAATTTTCCTCTAATCCCCGCAACAATCCTGAAAAATAATAAGGTTGTTATAAATTTTAAGTCAATCGGTCGATCCTTTATCTCGTTATCGCGCTTACAAATTTCGTGGGACACAGACAGACGAAATTTCGAAAGTTGTTTAGAAGTCGATCCTGAGCATTTGTATAGAAAAAAGTCATTTTGAAATTTTTTTTAACGATTTTAGAAATGACTAGTAAAGCAATAAACTTTTCGTCCATGACAACCAAGGGCGTAACAATTTGGAGAAAGGTTTACAAACGAAAAAACTAACCTGAATACAACACACACTCAGTATTTTGTCTTTGTAAAATTGTTAACTTTTTGGGTTTGCAGCTTTCATGACGCAGCCTATTATCGCAGCCCAATCCTTCGTCTTCCTCACGGCAGGATCAGAGTCCATCTCTTCGACTGTCAACTTCGCCCTTTACAGTTTGGCACAGAACCCTAACGTACAGAAGAAAGTTCACGACGAATTGGACGCAGTTTTGACGCACAACAACAACAAATGGTCTTACCAAGCTGTCAAGGAGATGGTTTATCTTGAGCAAGTCGTAGAAGGTAAACGATAACATTTGTTTAATAAAGTGTTATTAACATGTGTCATCCAAGTTTGTAGCAGAATTACTTCGTAAATATTTACTTTCGATTAACAGAATGAGTTGGCAATTTACACAATTTAGGTCAAAGTTTCTACTTACTTATCTCCCAGCTAGTCTTCTTATGTTATTCTTAACAACAGTGACTTGCATTATCTGGCCGATAAAATTTTATAATACAATTATTAAAGTGTTGAAGATTGAACTTGCACTGAACTTGGTCTATTTGTCCCTAACTACAATATTGCAACTACATGTCAATATTTTAACATACTTTTGTCAAGCACTGGGGAATCTCCTGCTGGAGGGGCTGCAGCCCCCTTTGGAATTACAAACAATTTTAAGAAATATGAATTTATTAGTTACCTGATTAAGTAAAATAAAAATGTCAACTGGCATAATTTTAATCTTTATATTAAAACGGGGATTCTCTGAATCCTGCATGCACAGGTACAGCGGGACGGGTTAAAGTTTAACCAATGAATACAGAATCTATAGATTCTGTATTCATTGTGTTAACATATGTGGTGGAAACCCTGGAGGGTTTAGCGAGTTAAGAAATTCAGCTGGATAATTAACTGCATCATCTAACTTCCAATACTGAATTTACAAATCTGTATTCCATATTTTCTGCCTGGAAAAAGTATAATAATATTTTGCTTCTGCTGCTGTATCATTTTTTGACGTTAAAATGGCCCTCTCACATAACCATTCTGTAGATATCTCTTTCTGTAGAGATTTTCAATGCCAGGATATATTTTATGTGTAAGATCTTTTAAAGTTCTTACTACTGTACATAAGTTTCGTGGCAATGTAATTTTTCCATCAGATTCTGGGTATTTTCCATCTCGTATTTTTAAGAGAAATTCATAAAACTGTCCAGCAATCTTGTCTCTTCCTAAATGTACTCGCATATTTTTTGTGAGAGAGTTTCATTATCTGAGTTTCACTCCCTCATCCTGTCCCCATGGATCTTCTTCCGCCCCTCCGTTCATTTTACCCCTGCTCTCTTTGGGATTTCATTTCCTGGGATCTTCCAACTGAGCATCTTTCTCCTGTATGCGTTCCTGTCTTCAATGTCTGTTGAGTCTATTTCTGCGTCATGTAGGTCTATTCTGACTTGTGTGTTATATATATATATATATATATATATATATATATATATATATATATATATATAATTAAATTTATTATGCAATATATATTTAACTGTACACGCTATTTTATACATGTTTTAAACTTCTTTAATTTTAAACGTTTACAATGCATGTACATTAATTAAGGTTCTACCAAATATTAATGTTAAATTTATCAAATAGTACTCAGTCAAATATATAGTTTAACTTCAGAAAATCATGATGTCGTCGTTGTGGAACTGGTGGTCTAGGAAAGGAAGAAACCGATGTTTTGTATTAAATAGACAGCCTCACTGCCGTAATGAAAACGAAAGTTTAGAAAAGTTCACCTGGGACGTAAACACGAACAATTTTCGCTCAACCCCTCAGTTGTTGGTAGGAAGAGCGAGACAGAGAATGCAATAACCCCTATTTCTATCTTTCTCTGAGCTACAAGTTCAGAAAAAAAAATGCAGCGCTGTCTGTCGGCGGGGAATCCAAGTAGCATTCTCGGCCGAAAAAATGTGCTGACTTTTACAGGCAAGAAGTGTCCTTATAGATTCTGTATTCATTGGTGATACTTATCCTTGAAGTGAAAGTGGGGAAGAAGGAATAAATACACGCACACATTGTTAGTCAGGACACGATGGATATGAGTGTGAACAGAAAAATAGCAGACAAAATCTACCCAAACAAAATTGTTGATGCATTCGCGAAAGACAGTTAGACTTCGTTATCTGATGTGAATTATCAGTTACTACCATAAACTTGGAAAAATGTTTATAAAATGTATTTTCATTTCTTTCTTTTATAATTTTGATTTATATTTATTTCTACATTTAGTTTTACGTATTTCATGTGACTGCGAATCTCCAAAATAAACCTATTACTGTCATAAATAATAATTTTTTTGATTTTTTATTATTTATTTTTTGTTATTACCCTGAAGTAAATCAAAAATGTGCTTAAGCCCATATGGAACAATCAGAAATTAAAATATAATTTTATGAGTTACCGGGTTCATCCTTAGGTCAGCCTCGCCGCCCCCCCCCCTTTTAAACTGGCTGGATCCGCCCATGCTGTCAAACAAAATGGACCTGCCACTTCAAACTGAATAGGCTATATTAAACAAACAAACTTAAATTTATATGAGTGTTTAACGAATTTTCATTGGGAAATGAGCTATCGGAGCGCCATCATGGTAAGATCCAGGCCAAGGACCTTGAAATGAGCACCGATCCTGACCTCCAGATCACCTTACAAGAGGTCTTTAAAAATTGTATATTTGATCAAATTTGATTCGAACTTGCCTCAAAAGTGTATTTTTATGGGCTTTCGTAAGTTACTAACATATTAGATTTTATAATTTATATATTTATTGTGTATGATTTCAGAGACGCTGCGAATGTATCCGGTAGCGCCTTTCCTGTTCAGAAAATGCACGGAATCTTACAAAGTGCCCGACTCGAATTTGGTCATAGAAAAAGGAATGCGTCTTATCGTCCCAGTGATGGCGATTCATAATGATCCTGATAATTACGTCTCTCCTGAAGTGTTCGACCCCGACAGGTTTCAAGACAACAACTTCAAGCCCAGCGGCACTTACTTACCTTTTGGGGACGGCCCAAGGATCTGTATAGGTGGGTCTAAAATCTGAATAGCTTTCGACCGAGCGTAGCGAGGTCTCTGTTCCAACTTGACACTTGGGTTTGTGTGTTTGTTACGGTTTTGGCCAAACGCATTGACAGATTTTGTTTTAATTTGGTATGTAAATACCTTAATGGCCAGACGAAGCGAGGTTACTGTTTCAACTTGACAGTTCGGCATTTGGTTTGTGTGTCTGTTACGGTTTTGGCCAAATTCATTGACCGATTGTTTTGAAATTTAGTATGTAAATACCTTAATGGCCAGGCAAAGTGAGGTCTCTGTTTCAACTTGACAGTTCGGCATTTGGTTTGTGTGTTTGTTACGGTTTTGGCCAAATGCATTGACCGATTGTTTTGAAATTTAATACAAAGGTACGTTTTATAAAGCTCAACGTATGTGTACGATATTTTCCTATTCATTTCGGTTTCAAGAATAGCAATCTCTGATTTAACGAAGTCGACTGTGATATTGGATGGACGACACGTACTATCGCAATTTTGACCGCTTTATGGAGAAAGAACAAAAAGTTTCCAATAAGGTTGTTTCAGTAACATTTGGCATCCCCTAAACAACACAGGAACTGACTCACACGACCTAATTCCGCTTACTAACACCAAAACAATCACGCTAAAAAATCCCCGTACTCTCTCCCGGCTTGAAAAGAGCCGTAACCTGCGAAACCTAATACACTGTCGTCAACCAAAATTCACTTCCGATTGGTTCGCAGTGCATGCGTATCTCGGGTCTATACTACGCTAGACTAATGCACTTCTGCCCAGGCACTACTGCCGGCGCATCACATCGCATCTCCCGTGCACAAAAGCTGCATTATGTTTGGTGCTTTCTTTCTCTACTTTTACGAATAGAATTCTGATAAGTTATGATGCCCGCCATAATTTCGAGAATAAATACAGGTCAAAAATTGTTGTTCGGCAGAACATCGAGGAGGACCAACCACTACACAGCAGCTTACCAACACCCGGACCAACAGCACTAGACACAACAACTTGCTCGGGAGGAAATAGGAGGGATCCGGCCAACTATGAACAAACGAACTTCTTAGTTTCACTTCACCATTTCGAACAGGAAGAGAGCCTCTTCAGCCTGCTGTTGACCCGGACTTTTATTTCTCCCGCAGACTACAACACATTTTTCGTAAATATCATTGTTACGACTGACCAGTTGCCAGCGCGTCAGAATCTGTCTAATGCTTTTATATAATTTCGTTCCAACATGTCAGCGAGACAGTTGGGCCTTACTGCTATTTAAACTTTTATTTCATGTTTCAGCGATGAGGTTCGCAGTGTTGGAAGTGAAGATGGTGTTGGCGAGAATACTGGCGCAGTACACTGTCAAGCTGAGTCCCAAGACTAAACTACCTCTGTCCTTCAAGAAAAATTCATTCTTACTGTTACCTGAAAATAGTTTTTGGTACGAATTTGATAAACGAGTTAAAGCATAAAATTAACAGTATTATGATTGTACACAACAACTATAGTTTTTAATTTAAAAATCTATATTTTAAAGAATTATATTTTGCAATTAATATAGAAACACTCATAATTTTCATCAGTATAAGTTATTGTTGAGTTACACTGTAAATATTTTATTATATAATGTTAGTTTAAAATAAATATTTTTAAAATTTGTAGTGTTCAAGTTTTGTTTACCTGTAGAAAATGCCTTCATTTCATAACTATGATATTTTTCTAAAACAGATTATATTTTGGCTATTTTGTATTAACTATCATGGTCAGCTGAGTACTGGTGCTGCTATATTCTGGAATGAAACAAAATCTTTAGTTTTTGCCTATACAAGTAATAGGGCCTATATGCACTAATAATATTAATAAACTAATAATAACATCAAGAATTAAACTAAGAAACAATTTATTTACTTTAAACGTTAATTGCAATGAACATAAGATACATTTACACATACAAAAAAAAAAACTCATGACATGATTAATTCAAAAAAACATAAATTTTTAAAGCTAATAAGAGTGGTGAAACCTTACTTGCAGTGTTTTGACACCTGTTGCGATTGCAAGTTGACGATTCACTCGATTGTTTTGTCGATGATTTAGGCCTACTTGAACTGAACAAGTAAACATGCAAGTGTAGGCAACAAGAGAACTCGGCGAGTTGGAGAACTCGGATAGAAAAACAATAGTCAAGTGATGACTGACGAGTCCGTTACAATCGAGAACGGCGATGATAACCTTAACGGTTTTTCGCCGAAAAAAAATACAATCGAGAAGCATCGAGATGTTTTTACAATCGAATAAAACATCTCGTAATCGCTCATCATTACACTTTACATATTTCTGTATTTATGTACCTCAACAAAAACGAATTCTGATGAATTCGCCGACAATTTTAGAAGTTTTTTTCACGCACTCATTCTTTTGCGCATTATAAGTACAATTATGGATTTTCCAATACAGTACTTTCGATACGCATCGATATCGATATTTCCCATTCGATACTGGCAGTATCGATATCGATATTGGTGTTTCGATAATATCGAAGTATTAATACCAGCACGGTGATATCGGTCAAAATTTTGTCACATATATCACTTTCATAAACCAAGAGAAGGCAACTCAACATACAACAACGCGTCGTCTATCTCTCTACGTTTTTGTTGTCTATTTATCTTGTTATTTTTTATCTAATATCAGTAAACATTTGACGTTATCTGAGTCAAGAGAACATAATTGCTTTTTCTAATATGTACTTTGTTGTATTCGCACATTATTGTGTACAATTAAGTGTATATTTAATTTTTTATCATTAGTAAAGTGGGATTTCGAAGAATTAGGTTCACAATAGGTTAAAACTTCTAATCATTTTCACATAATTGTTTGATATAGTTTGTAGTGCATATTTTTGTTTATTATACCATATTTGTTGTATTTGCACATTTTAAAATGATTAAATAAATTGTGTATTCAGTTTTTTCACATTGGTAAAATATAATTTTCTCAGATTTTAAGTTAACGTTCCTAAAATCATTAAAAACAATTTTTCTTATTGTTATGGAAAAAACTATAACTATTTTCCACCGATATAATATATCCTATTCATACTATATTTCTGAAAGCTTGTGTGTTTGTTTGTTTGTTTGTTTGTTATTCAATCACGCTTTAACTACTGGACCAATTGAGATGAAATTTGGTACGTATATGGTTTAAGTATCAGAGATACATATAGGGCTATTCCCGTTTTACAAAACGTCATTACACTACTTAACCAGCCCAAAATAATTATTAGTTTTTAGTTTTGTAACATCTGTTAACTATAGTTAGGTTTAATTACTGTTTACTGAACATGACATTTAGGCACCTGAGATGGACATAGATCTAATCCCATTTTACAAATCTTAATCTATGTTTTATTTATTGCAAAATTATTGTTTTTAATGTTACATTTTCATAATCATTTCTAATAATCACAATCTGGTATTTTTCATTTAAGACTATTCAATATTTTTAAAGCAGAGTGCAGAATATAGCCTATATATTATATACAATTTTATTAGGATACTTTAATTGTAAGGTAGTATATATATTTGTGTAATTACATTATATGAAAAAATGGTAAATATGCATTGCAGCATCTATTGGAGTTTTCGATATTTTTCTTACTAAAGTGCTTTATTATATGCCCAAAAGCAAGAATCCAAAATATGAAAGCAGGAGAAGTACGATAAAAATCGAAAATAAAAGTGACCAACATAAACTCAAAATTGCTACCGGCGAAAATTGGTACCGTGTTGTACTGATTTTAGACGTATTTTTATTACGTCTAACACGGGTTTGGGTGATAGGAAACCCATTTTTTAAAAGAATAGTGGATAACCTAAGTGACACGGTTGTTAGGCCTAACACGGTGATGCGTGAAAAAACCTTTATATTTTTTTAAAGATTATTTGGCTACATATCCTA